>JAOWBW010000677.1:0-64555 GCA_026119855.1 Campanula takesimana
AACTTGTCTTATTCACAACCCTAATGAAAACTGTAAGATACTTCCATTAGATAATCGCATACTTAATATTACTTCCCAGAAATTCAAAACATTAAACCATCTCGAGCTTACTCAACTTCTTAAACTATGAAAAGCTAAAGAAATTTCCCATCCTCCAAATGTTCACCGCGTGACTATATCTCCAAGGATTACCATTAAAGTAGCAACTGTAACGATCCGAAATTTTCACAATCTTTATTTTCATAAATATCAATATGTTACAACTTACAACTCTAAAAGATATTACAAATGATCACTAATAATCCGAAATATTCAATAAACTGCTCCGTCCCAATACAGAATCATAGTATCCTTTAATATGCCAAAGTATCTATACTCAATTTCCTTTACAAATACTTAATCCAAACGAGGACGCCACCAAGAAAAGATTCAGAACCATGTGACAAATGTTCACTAAAACCCAAAAATACCTTTAATATTGTTCGAGGAATTCTCACCTTCTCTAAATATGTCTAGTCCTTTAAACTTAACGCACTCACCATCATTAATGATTATAACTTCCACAATATACTCATAACTCGTATTGCTTTAACTCAACTCCAGTCATGTATTAAAACGATCCCAAAAGTATCATAACTCAACTTCTTATTATGACCCATAATAATTTAAGTATTTCCTCATACTAAACAATTACGATGCACTCACGTAGATGTACTAAAAGTAAAGAAAAATCTCCTATCAAGAAATTCTCAAATTGAATCTTTAACTCTTTTAACCCAACCGATACTATATGTTCACTGATTCACCTATCAGTATTATAGCCCATATCAACTCATCATATAACCCAAGTTCCCTATCGGTCAAGCGACATATCGCACCCAGTATAAATTATACTCAAGACTTCAACATTAGTATTGCCAACTGAATAAGCTAAATTCCCAGCACAACCTTATAATAAATATTTTCTGATTTTCAATATAGAACCTGAACATTATATATATACTTAGTATGCTCCTAAACAAGTCAAACACACTAATATAGAATTGTGCACCCCCTGTCGATGGCACCCAAGAAATTCGAGACACATTGAAAGCTAGGCCATACTACTTAACTCGTCAATATCCTGTATAGGTGACATAACCAAATCACCTTACCTCTATCAGTAGCAATCACGAAATTTCGTACTCGAGAATACACCTCAACATAAATCACTTAGTGAGAACAAACATACGAATATAGCACAAGACATTTCCACTTTACGAAATAGGTACGTCCAAGCCTTCAAAACTCGCACTCTCGATTCCCAAGCCAACTAACCCCAATGGAACCAACACTACTGACACCAATGCTGTACTTGATATACCACAAGAGAAGAAACACTCGACGTCAATATCACGACTCATAACTCAACCACTTCTACCTTAACCTCATCTTCAAGAAAACTTAGTTTTCTAAATTGCTCAAAATTATAACACCCATTTATTGAAACCTATTCAATATCAGAGTTCTTATTCTCTTTCAAGATCTAAAACAATTGCTCTGATACCAACAGTCACGCCCCGGAAAAATTCTAAAATCCATAAACATAAAATTTACATAATGTACATCTCCAAAATGCAAAATACCAAACCGGGCGCGTGAATTCAACTATAAACCAATACCATAAAACAACACCTCACGAGATTTCAACTCGGAGACAATCTACAAGTGCGGAAGCAAGAACAACTAATAATATAAAAACTCAACAGATAACAGTATTTACACAACACTGTACTACCTCGATCTCACAACAAAATACATAAAGGCTCCGAAGAGCAACTACCCCAAAGGAGGTCAACCTGCTCAGAAGATTCCCGCTACAACAGACCTCACAAAGCTACCACTTGCTTTCCTGGGGGGGGTTAAGGAAAACAACAAAGATAAAGAGAAACGGGGTGAGATAAAATCTCAGTAAGCTACTAAATGCATCTAAGTGCCATGCTGTCATGAACAGTAATTAGGGATGGCAATTTGACCGAACCCAATCCGTTCCGAAGGCGTTCCGATCCGAAAATTTAGGGTTCAATTTGCAATTTTATGATCCGTTCGGATTTCGGGTCGGATTCGGTCAGTGCCTCCGATCCGATCCAACCCGATCCGAAATACATGTATACATGAAATTTTTCTAACTACCCCTCCTAGTTTTAACATTTACACTACACCCCTACCTATATATACTAATATTAGGGTTAGCAAATCAAAAAACATGCCGGTCACAAGTCATTCTCTTTCTCTCCGCTTTTCTCCCCGTTCCATTGGCCAGCATCGTCGCCATCTTTAGTGCCGCCGCCGTCGCCATCTCCAGTCCCGTCGTTCGAGTCCTCTCTATGCGCCGCCATTCGAGTCCTCTGCCGTTGCCCAGGCCCATGACATCGTTCGACTCCTCTTCAAACCTAGATCTCAATTTTCAACGATTCTACTATATTTCTAACAAATTGCTGCTGTACTGAGGTAATGTAACGAAAATATTTCCAAATCGTTTTGAAATTTTGATGATTCAAGCCTCACTGTTAGGCTTTTTCTATGACTTCTTTGTTCTTATTTTGGTGGGAGTAGCTTTGCAAAATCGTGTAAATTTCGGTGTTGCAGTTACAGGGAGGAAAAAAATTGAAGGTTTGTTTTTTTTTCAAACAGGATTGTTGTTGTGATTTGGGAAAAAAGTGAAAGCCTCGGATCGGATCGGGGCACGGATCGCGGATCAGAGATCTTCGGATCGGATCGGGTTCGGTCAAGGGTCCCCAAGGTTCGGATCGGATTCGGATCGGGACTGATCCGACTAGAACCCGATCCGTTGCCATCCCTAACAGTAATATAACAATAAGCATTCATAATGCACAATCACATAACAACAAATGAGAGGCTCCCTATCGCCAACCGTCCCATACCGGTTGGAAATAACGACCAGCTCATCATGCAGCACATAAAGCTGAAATAAACACGTTACAAAGGATACCGAGCCAAGGTTTCACCAAACTGATAGAACAATCGCTACACAGCTTCAACCGATCAACCAATCAACAATAGCAGCATAACAGCTGAAGAGAACCCCGGTCAGAACCGACCAATCAATTAATCAACCCATCCAACCATCTTCATAGTAGCATAAACAGCTGAAGATGACAACCCCGGTACCGGAACCATAACAATGTAACATGTCACAAAGGACGGGAGAAATGACACAAAGTCATAACCCCAAACGACTAGCTAGAATACTCACCAAAGGGAGCTAGCTCATCCCAACCAAGGCCAATCCGGAAGAGGAAAGAAGGACCAATGGGCGATGATATACTGGACTTGGCTCGTGCCATTATAAAATTATCCATTGCCTGACTCGAACACAAGTAACCAGATGGACTTTCAAATAAATGCTAAGTAATAAATACTAGCTCGATAAACAACCAAAGATTCCAAAGTAGGGAACCATACCAAATAATCACCATAAAGATGCAAACGATTACTCATGAAGAGTTCAACAACAATGAACACAAGAAGTTCCTCATAGAGAGTCCAACACCGATAAACAGGATTGCTCATAGCGAGCCCAACAACATTGATCATTAAAACATGATGATTCCATGATAAGGGACCATACCAAACACATCCTAAAAATGATACCCACGAGTTACTCATAAGGAGCACAACTCAAACGGTCGCTCGCAATTGGTACAATGATTATTACCAAAACGACCCTAAACGTCTACTCATAAAGAGTACTATGACCATGAACTCAACCATCTCTTACACTTGGAATTCCAAATAGGAAAACCGAATAAATACACCTTAAATCTAATCAACACCGTAGGTACCCAATCACCAATTCACGTCTTACATCCGTTCATCAACGAACCAATTCTTAACACTCTAACGAACCCAAAAGGTTACACCTATTCATACATGATCACATCCGAACCAAACCCAACACTTTGGTGTTCCATAACAACCCTTTAAATACTATAGGATATCACCTAAAACCTAGACCAAGTCTTATCCAAAAATCAATTCGATTGGCACAATCATGAACACCTCATAAGATGACCAAACATTCCCAAACAATAATTAGACTAATTCCGTAACACAATTGCTCACAATAGAACCACTTTATAACCCTAGAGTGTTCCACAATGACCACCTAAGTCAACTAGAATAGTACTCAAAACCTAGACCAATTCTAACGTTTTTGTGTTATGAAACACATACTGAGAGCTTGACCTAATCTGAACCTGAAACTCAATCAAATAAACCCACTCATCTCGAAGTACTCAAGGATATCTTTAAAACGATAGTTTACACGTTTAAAACGGAGTCCAAATGAAGAAGTTATGGCCTCCGGAAGATTGAGCGTAAAACGGACAACCTGGGGAAAAGAAAAGGGGGGTGCGCACGCCTCCCTTAAAAGGGTGCGCGCGCCTCCTTTGATCAGAAGGTTGAGTTTTGAAACACATGAAGGAGCGCACGCCTCCTTAAAAAGGGTGCGCGCGCCTCCTTTAATCAGAAGGTTGAATTTTTGAAGCATAAGAGGGAGCGCACGCTTCCTAAAACAGGGTGCGCGCGCCTCCTTTCCCGGAGGAGCAAAATCCGGCCATTTTTCTGGGTTTGAGCTACTTTTCTTACCAAAACACAACACTCTCAAAATCAATCATTCCAACAAGCCTAACAATGAACCCAAATGACTTATAAACTTATAAGGGACCTAACTAACAACATCTATCAACCCAAACTAAGATTTAACCCCAACATTCATATTATCATAAATTTAACCAAAAATCCAAATAAATTCTAAACTCAACCAACACATCATATATATCAATAAAGCATCATTCAAACAAGTGATGAACATTTTAGCATAAAAATGGGAGAAAAGTAACTTAGTTGGAATTTATCAAAGATGACGGAATTCAAAATTTCTTAGCTCTACACGATCCTATCGACGATCTAAATATTTTTCATAAAATGAGCAATAAGAAATAGTGAGAGGGAGATGATCAAAATAAGGAGAGAAGGAGAGAGCTTACCTTGCAACAATGGAGGGAGAGAGAGAAACTAGTGTGTGTGAGAGGAAGGAGGGAGTATGCAGGAGAGTGAGGGAGGGAGGGGGAAGTAGTTAAGATATTAAAGGAAAGTTTCACAATTAACCCCTCCACTACAACATTGAATACTGATGGATGGCTTTTCATGTATATATTATTTACATCTTCATGTTATTTTTCTGGACTTTTTGATGTAATTTAGAATAGAATTGATGTAGTTTTGGTCTTTATGTAATTAAGGAACTTTGTTAGGATTTGTGTATTTTGGAACACTTTTAGTGTTATTATGTAACTACAAAGTCCGAGAGCTTAAAGTGTGGCAGACCAAGGTCGGGTCAACATCAAGAGTCAAAGTCAGTCGTGGTCAAAGTCAAGAAGAAGAGAAGGAAAAGCTGGAAACTAGACCAGGCGCCCGCTTATACAAGCAAAGGCGCCCGCTTATGAAAGGCCAGGCGCGCGCTCATGATGTTCCAGGCGCCCGCTTACATCAAATTCCAGAAAAACAAAGTTTCTGTAATTTCCAGGCGCCCGCTTGAATAGGGATAGGCGCCCGCTTGTGTGATCCGTACGGTTTTTGGGTTTCCTGTTCCAGTCGGGTTTTAACTCAATTTTCCCTACTTTTGGCCCTAGTTTTCTCTATGTATAAATTTTAGATGGCAGCCTTTAGTTGGAGGATGCATTGTTTTAGGTTTTATTCAAGTTTCAAGTTGTAAACAAGATTTGGGAGATTATTCATCATCAAGCTTTTATCCAGGTTTATGATTTGTAATTATATTCTTGTGTTTATTGCTATGTCGATGAGTAGCTAATTTCTTTATTCATGGATTGGGAGTAATAACTATCAAATCTCTATGTTAACTTGGGCTTAATCAAATATTAATCTTGTTCTTGTTCATAAGAATAGAGTGTAATTAATTTAAAGATTTCATTAATATGACTTGATATTTTTGGTCTTTAAATCATCTTGGTTTAGATTGTTTCATTAGCGTGAATAATTTAGATATTGAATCATATTCTTGTGATTAGATTTAATTGAGGACTTCGCGGAAATCAAGAGAATTTAAGATCAAGTGTTCTTAAGAACTTAATAAATTGTTTTTGTGTGTTGTTGACCTAACGGAAGATTTCACATAGAGATAATAATAGGGTTGCAATCCGGTGACCAGACCGTCCCAACTCTTAAATAAGTGAACGATTTCTTGAACAAGTTTAATAGTCTTTTTCATAAAATAGCATAGAGATAAGATAGTTATGAACCCCAATCTGTGAATCTTCGTAATCTTGAATTAAATCCTTGTTTGCTTAGTGATCTTTAATTTAGTAATTTATTTTCTTTGTTTAGTAGTTAATTTAGTTTAATCAAAATCCATCAAAAACCCCCTTGGTTACTTTTGCACCAATTAAATTTACTTGTTTGTCCAACGAGTCTTCGTGGGATCGAACCTCGCTTTCGCGCGTTACTACTACGGTAACTAGTGCGCTTGCTAGGTATTTTATTACTTGGAATTTTATCCATCAAGTTTTTGGCGCCGCTGCCGGGGACTTGTTTTGATTTACAAGTTGATTTAATCGGTGTATGTTTGGTAGACGTTCATTGAACCCCGAGTTGGTTCCTTTGGACGATAATATCGATAGACTTGACAGGGGCATTCCCCCTATTTCTGAGTCTGAGTCTGAAGCTTCTGTCACCGAGACAGAGGTATTTTTAAGTGAATTTGAAACTTCTTCCACCGGGGGAGAAGAAATTGAAGTTGTAATGGCTACTCCCTTAATGAAAGAATATGCTAGGCCTAAGGTTGACACATCGGTGTCATGTATTGTCCTGACTGAGGCCGCTAAATCTTATGAGGCGAAGGGGCATTACTTTAGTCAGTTGCCCAAGTTTCAGGGTCTTCCCGCTGAAGACTCTTTGAACTTCTTGAGAGAGTACATGATGATTATATCGGGATTCCCTGTAAAAGAGGGGGTTACTGATGAACAATTAAGACTTAAGTATTTTCCTTTCTCTCTTCAAGGGGCAGCTAAAACTTGGCTTATGTTACTTCCTGCGAGGAGTATCACTACATGGGATGGGTTGCATGATGCATTCTTAAAGAAATTTTTCCCGCATGCTACTTTGGCCACCTTTAGACAGAAAATCATAGGGTTTACTCAAGAAGTAGGTGAGCCATTTCATGAGGCTTGGGATAGGTTCAAAATGTTGCAAGTGCAGTGCCCCCATCATGCTTTTCCTGAGGCCCTTTTACATCAAACATTTTATGGTGGGTTAACTGCAGCAGACCAAGCTATGGTCGACAATGCAGCAGGCGGCTTTCTAGGAGCCAAAACTGTTGACCAAACCCAAGAATTATTTGAGATGTTGGGGGCCAATTCGCAAGAAAAAGGCTCTAGAGGGAAACCTAGGGGAGTGCATGAGTTGAGTGGTATGGATGAGTTCGCTAGGCAGGTGTCTTTGTTAAACCAAAACATGGCTAAAATGAATTCTAATATGTCCTCCTCAAGTGCTAATGTGGTATCTGATTTCTGTGCTCATTGTGGATCTAACACTCATGCTACTAATGGTTGTCCAGTTGTTGCACAGTTTGATTCTGAACAGGTAAATGCGATGCAAGGGTATCCCCCAAGGCAAAATCAAGGTGGTATGTATTCTAATACTTATAATCCAGATTGGAAAAACCACCCCAATTTTTCTTGGAGGGGTAACCCAGGAATTCAGTACCAGCAGCAGAAACCTCTGTATCCTCCTCCCCCACAAGGGAATCCAGAACAGCAGCCTAAGCAATCACTGGAGGATATGATGAGGACCATGATGCAAGAGCAGCAACAAATGAAGATGATGATGGAGCAGCGTGAAAAGCAGCAGGATGCTGTCAACAAAAAGCTGGAGACCCAGATTGGTCAAATAGCTGTGGGTCAGCAAGGGCATAAACCAGGAACCTTCCCTAGTCAAGGGGAGCAAGCCAAGGCCATTATGACTCTGAGAAATGGCAAACAGGTAAGTAATGAGGTATGTCCTAACTCTCCTTCTGAATCTGCTGAACCACCTGTTGTTGAGAATGTTGTTGGTAAGAGTACTAATGGCATGGGGGAAATTCCTGTGACTGATTCTTCCACCCCCAAGCCATATGTACCTCCTGTACCGTTTCCTGGTAGATTCATGAGAAGTAAGCTGGATAAGCAAATGTCTGATTTATATGACATGTTTTCAAAAGTAAACATTAATCTTCAATTGTTAAATGTCATTAAAAATATCCCAGCTTATGCAAAGTTTTTCAAAGAACTTAACTCCAGGAAACCCAAGTATGGGAATGATGAGAAGTTGATTATGGGAGAAAGTGCTAGTGCTGTGGTACAACAGAACCTCCCACCTAAATTGAAGGACCCCGGAAGTTTTAACATTTCTATATCTATGGGGGACTCTAAAAAGGTGAAGGCAATGTTAGATCTCGGTGCTAGCATTAATTTGTTACCTCATCACTTGTATCTTGAGTTGGGTTTACCTGAGCTACAACCCACCACAATGACCTTGCAATTGGCTGACCGTTCAATCAAGAGGCCATTGGGAATTGTGGAGGATGTTTTGGTGCAGGTAGCCAATTTGATTATCCCTGTGGATTTTGTTGTGCTTGAGACTGTTAATGGTGTTGGGAATAGTCAGGATTCTCCCATATTGCTTGGGCGTCCATTTATGGCTACTACTAACACCATCATTAATGTGGGTGATGGGACTCTATCTATGTGTGTGGCTAATGAGAAAATAGAAATATCTGTGTTTGATGTCATGCAAAGTCCTTTAGATGATGAGTCTTGTAACTGTGTGGATATTGTTGAGGATTGTGTGAGTGAAGTCTTGTGGCATGAGAGAGAATGTGAGGAGTTAGAGTCTTTGTTGTCAAATGGCGGTGAGAAACTTAGGGATAATGTGGATGTTCAACTGATGGCTGTGGAAAAGGCCGACGAACACCATCCTAGTGATGGCCCGTTTCACCCCCTAGGCCACTTCAATGAGAAGTCGGTGCCTTCTATTGTAACTCCTCCAACTCTTGAGCTGAAAGCCCTTCCTTCCAATTTAAAGTATGTTTTTCTTGGGGAGGGCGAGACTTTGCCCGTGATAATTGCCTCAGATTTGACCATAGAACAAGAGGCCAAATTGATCAAAGTGCTTTGTGAGCACAAGCAGGCCATAGGGTGGACCTTAGCAGATATTAAGGGTATAAGCCCCTCCATGTGCATGCACAAGATTAATCTCATAGATGGTGCTAAGCCTTCTAGAGAGAGACAAAGGAGGTTAAATCCTCACATGGAGGAGGCGGTCAGGAAAGAGGTCCTAAAATTGTTGGATGCAGGCATTATCTATGCCGTTGCTGATAGTGAGTGGGTGAGCCCGGTTCAAGTCGTTCCAAAGAAATCGGGCTACACGGTCACCACTAATGAAAAAGGAGAAGAAGTGCCAAAAAGGGAAGTGACTGGTCTAAGAATGTGCATAGATTTGCGCAAACTGAATGCTGCAACAAAGAAAGATCACTTCCCTTTGCCCTTTATTGATCAGATTCTTGAGAGGTTAGCTGGACATGAGTATTATTGTTTCTTGGACGGTTTTTCGGGGTATAACCAAATCCCCATTGCACCAGAGGACCAAGCCAAGACCACTTTTACTTGTCCTTTTGGCACATTCGCATTTAGGAGGATGCCCTTTGGGCTTTGTAATGCACCTGCGACCTTTCAAAGGTGTATGACATCCATCTTCTCTGATTTGATTGAGCGATGTGTCGAAGTCTTCATGGATGACTTCTCGGTATTTGGGGACAGTTTTGAGGGGTGCCTAGAGAATTTGACAATGGTTTTAAATCGTTGTTGTGAGACAAATCTGACCCTTAGTTGGGAAAAATGTCATTTTCTCGTAAGGCATGGCATTGTGTTAGGACACTTGGTGTTAAACAAGGGGATTGAGGTAGACAAGGCTAAAATCGATGTGATTTCAAAATTGCCTCCCCCTGTGTCGGTTAAGGGTGTGCGAAGTTTTCTAGGCCATGCAGGTTTTTATAGGCGTTTCATAAAAGACTTTTCAAAAATTTGTAAGCCTTTATGTAACCTGCTGGCTAAGGACACCGAGTTCATCTTTGACCAAGAGTGTTTAGAGGCCTTCAATCTGCTGAAGGAGAAGTTGACGCGTGCCCCCATTCTATCCAGCCCCAATTGGTCTCTACCATTTGAGATTATGTGTGATGCATCAGATTTTGCGATTGGGGCTGTTTTGGGGCAAAGAGTAGATAAATTACCTCACGTGATTCATTACGCAAGTAGAACTTTAAATGATGCACAACTGAATTACACTACCACTGAAAAAGAATTTTTAGCAGTTGTGTTTGCTCTTGAAAAATTTCGTTCTTACTTGCTTGGGTCTAAGGTGATTATCTACTCTGATCATGCTGCACTTAAATATTTGCTGAATAAAAAGGATGCGAAACCTAGACTTCTTAGGTGGATGCTCTTACTGCAGGAATTTGACATAGAAATAAAGGACAAAAAGGGGACCGAAAATGTAGTGGCGGATCACTTATCTAGGCTAGAGAACTTTACTTTTACTAATGTGATAGATGGTGCGATTCCGGTTAATGAAAATTTTCCGGATGAGCAACTTTTTGCGTTACATGTTCATGAGCCTTGGTATGCGGATCTTGTGAATTTTCTTGTTTCTAATATTATGCCACCTAACTTCACTTACGATCAAAAACGAAAGTTTAGATCGGATGTGAAGCATTACATTTGGGATGACCCTTATCTGTGGAAAGTTTGCCCGGACAAGATAATTAGGAGATGCATTCCGGAGCATGAGCATGCTAGTGTGTTGAGATTTTGCCACGAACTCCAATGTGGGGGTCACTTTAGTGGGCAAAAGACCGCTAGAAAAGTATTGCAAGCGGGTCTATATTGGCCCACTTTATTTAAAGATGCTCATGATTTTTGTGTGAGGTGTGATAGATGCCAAAGGACTGGCAATATAGGAAAGAGAGATGAAATGCCCCTACAACATAATTTAATTGTTGATATTTTTGATGTGTGGGGTATTGATTTTATGGGTCCTTTTCCCCCTTCCCAAGGCTACTTGTACATTCTTGTTGCTGTAGATTATGTGTCTAAATGGGTGGAAGCAATTCCTACCCGGACTAATGATGCTAATATTGTTTGCAAGTTTGTGCGTGAAAATATCTTTGGCAGGTATGGAGTGCCGCGCGTCATCATCAGTGACCAAGGGACGCACTTCACAAACAGAATGTTCAATCAAGTGCTAAAAAGATATGGGGTGGGGCACAAGTTGGCTACGGCTTATCACCCTCAAACATCGGGCCAAGTGGAGGTGAGTAATCGCCAAATCAAGGCGGTGCTTGAGAAAACGGTGCGTCCAAATCGTAAGGACTGGGCTGACAAATTGTGTGATGCACTGTGGGCTTACCGGACTGCCTATAAAACGCCCATTGGAATGAGCCCGTACCGGATTGTGTATGGAAAAGAGTGTCATCTGCCAGTGGAACTAGAGCACAAAGCATATTGGGCAACCAAGCAGCTAAACATGGAGTTGACTCTAGCAGGGGAGAAAAGATTGCTTGACTTGGATGAGCTTGCAGAGATGAGGCAGGATAGTTATGAGAGTGCAAAGTTATATAAAGAGAGGACAAAAAGGTATCATGATAAAAACCTTAAACCCAAGTTTCTCAAACCGGGTATGAAAGTCCTTCTCTTTAACTCTCGCCTCAAACTTTTTCCCGGAAAACTGCGTTCAAGGTGGACGGGTCCTTATGAATTGGTGCGAGTGTTTCCCCATGGAGCTGTAGAGCTTAGAGATTTGAAAGATGGGACAACATTTAAAGTGAATGGACACCGAGTGAAGCCTTATTATGAGGGGCTATCTATTTTGGAAGACATCAATGAAATTGATGTAATTGAGTTGAAAGATCCGGAGGGAGCCACTTAATATTCATGTGGCATTATGTCGAGCCAAAGACTTTAAACAAAGGCGCTTGTTGGGAGGCAACCCAACCAGGTATCATTTTTATTGCTTTTTGTTTTTCCTTTCAGTTTATCATCATTTTTTAATTGGGAGTATGTTGTTCTTCAATGCCATGAGGACATAGCATGTTCTACGTTTGGGGGTGGTGGTATTCATAAAAAAAAAAAAAAAAAAAAAAAAAAAAATTATTATTAATTATGTATTGCTTTCGTGTCTTTTATTTTTGGGTCGGTTCGAACTACGGTGACCTGAGCTCCTTATTGTCCTAGGGAGAACGTAGGCAACGAAAGTGCGGTCAAAAGTTTAGTCCGTGTCATCCTTCATGGATCTCTCCGAGTTTGTGGGTTTATAGGGGAGTGTAAATAGTGTCACCCTCCAAAAATATTTTTATTCTTTGAGTCATTTTTATTTTTTTATTTTTCTTAATGGATATTACGCTTGTGATTTTTGTTTGTGGTGATGTGCAGAAAAGAAGTTCAACCAAGTGAGGCGAAGGTCAAAAAAAAAAAAAAAAAAAAAAAAAAAAGACCAAGCGCCCGCTTGGATTTAGTCAGGCGCCCGCTTACATGGGTTCTTAATAGAGCAAGGTTTCTGGTCAAAGCAAGCGCCCGCCTGGATTGGTCACAGGCGCCCGCTTGGTAGGCGGAACACCCAGAATTTCGGGGTAAAAGCCCAAAAAAATGGGTTTTTCCCCAAAATTTCAAAATCCCTAACTCTCTCTCTCTCTAAAAAACCGACCCTCCCTCCCCTTCTCTCTACAATTCCTCCCACAAATCACCATCTTCATCCCTCTAAACCACCAAATTCGAATTACCCAACCTTCTTCCTTCATACATTGCAAGAAATCAACCCAAGAAGTCCATTGAATCCCAAGTTTTGAGGAGGTTTGAAAGTTTCTAAATATCGTGAAAAAGGAAGAAATTGGGCATCATAGAGTGGGAATTCGAGGTATTCAAGGAAGGCAAAGTGTTCATAAAGGAAAGCTTCATCTAGGTTGGTCATCTCCTCAAACTCCGGCGAGGTTTTCCGGCGAGGTTTTCCGGTAAGAAAATTTCCAGAATTTTTAGTTTTGTTGGTGAATATTAAGTATGCCTCCCAAAGGAAAAGGCCGTGCTCCCCCTCCCCCTGTTGAATTGGATTATGATAGTGCTCGGTTTGTCTCGAGGAAGTCACAAGACTTCTTTGATTCTAAGAAGGGTAATGGGGATACAGTGGAAAGGGGGTTTGACTTTAAGAGTTGTGGGCTGCAAGAGCTGTTTGCTTTTTATAAGTTGAATAAATTAGCGGCAAAGCCAGCTCGAGCGGGAGTTAGCTTGTTGGTGCGGGAGTTTTACGCTAATTTGCACTCGGCATCTGAGGCCGGGAGTGTACGAGTGAGGGGGTGTGATGTGGCTTTCACTGATGCCACTATAAACGAGTTATACGGGATGTCCATGGGAGTTGCAGAGGAGGAATGTGCCTATTGGAAATTGAGGGGTGAGTTGCATGATAATTTGTCGGGTGCGTATCCTAAGCTATCAGAGGCTTTTGGGTTTCAGCTAGATCCCAGTTATTTCAAGAATGGGTATATGTTCCATGTGAGTGCTTTGAGGTTTGAGCTGAAAGCCATTTACAGATTTATTTGTGAGAGAATAATGCCCACTGGACATTATCAAGAAGTGCACTGGACACGGGCCCCCCTGTTGTATGTGATGGTGAAGAGGTTGCCGGTGGATATTGGGGCCATAATGAGGAATGAGGTCGTTGAGAGGGCCATCAATATGGGTCACAGTAACTTCATTTTTCCAATCATGATCACTCGGTTAATAGAAAAGGCAGGGGTTTCATTGTCAGGGGTTCAGAAGAATTTGGCGGCTGGAACTACCGTGACGAAGACATCTATGGAGGGTGGTAGTTCACATCCGGTGGGAAGCAGGGGCCAGGCGGCCAATGTTGAAGAGGATATTCCGATGACCCAAAGGGATTTTAGTCATGGTATGTTTGAGCGGATGCAGGGGTTGGAAGAGAAGATAGACGGGTACCACCAGCAGCAGCTCATAGTTGATTATCACAGGCAGAACCGCGAGGATGAGCATGATGAGCGGTTGAGGAAGATGGAGGAGGCATTTTATGGTAACCTTCAGGAGGAGCAGTATTACAGACGCCGGATGATGGCGCATCACTTCCCTGGGGAGCAGTTCCCCCCGACGTTTTACCCACCACCTCCTTCTCAGTATATGCCACCTCCGAGCAGTTCGTGGGCTGGAGCTTCATGGGATGAGCCGATGAGTGGACCGGATCAGGGGTCTGGTTCAGGTTCGGGCATGCTGGGTCCTTGGGACCATATTTTTGGACCGCCCCCGCAGTGAGTGGCGCGAGGTATTTCCATTCCCTTTTTCATTTGAGCTTTAGTTGTGAGAGCATTGGGGGCAATGCTCATAATTAGTCGGGGGGTGGGAATGCCTGGTTATTGGATGCATTTTATCATCACTTGTTGTAGGTTTTTTTTTAAAAAAAAAAAAAAAAAAAAAAAAAAATTGAAAAAGAAAAGAGAGGCTAGGTGAAAACCCGAAAGGGCGCCTAGGCAAAAGGAGAGAATCTGAGTGATTTTTTTGTTTTTGCTTGGCGTGGCGTCACAAGGGCGGTTTGGAGTGATTGGGTAGGATTCCTGTTAGGTGTAGGAGGTTTGGTTAGAGGCGAATAGGATAGAAAATCCTCATATTTTTTATGGAGTCATAAGGGGCGTTGGAGTTTTTTATGAGGTAAATCATTGCTAAGGATTATCCTAGCTTTGATTTCTTTTTGAGGGAGAAAGTAGCGAAAGATAAGCGTGGGGGAAACATAGGTCATTGTAGTTCCCCTAGCTTTTTGTGTGGGCCCTAATTGGATGGCGTTTTATTTTCTTATCATGGGTGTGCTATCAATTAGGGCCAGTCGTATTTTGTTTTGTTTGGAGTTATAAGGAGCGGAGTTTCTTACACTCCGTGTGTGTTGCTTCTATCGTGACTTGTTGGATGGGGTTGTAGAGGTGATAGGTATCATTTTCTCTCATGCTACGCTAATTAGACCGGTGTTTAGAAGTGGGGTTAGGAATATTACTCAGGGACGAGTAATGGTCTAAGCATGGGGGAATTTGATGGATGGCTTTTCATGTATATATTATTTACATCTTCATGTTATTTTTCTGGACTTTTTGATGTAATTTAGAATAGAATTGATGTAGTTTTGGTCTTTATGTAATTAAGGAACTTTGTTAGGATTTGTGTATTTTGGAACACTTTTAGTGTTATTATGTAACTACAAAGTCCGAGAGCTTAAAGTGTGGCAGACCAAGGTCGGGTCAACATCAAGAGTCAAAGTCAGTCGTGGTCAAAGTCAAGAAGAAGAGAAGGAAAAGCTGGAAACTAGACCAGGCGCCCGCTTATACAAGCAAAGGCGCCCGCTTATGAAAGGCCAGGCGCGCGCTCATGATGTTCCAGGCGCCCGCTTACATCAAATTCCGGAAAAACAAAGTTTCTGTAATTTCCAGGCGCCCGCTTGAATAGGGATAGGCGCCCGCTTGTGTGATCCGTACGGTTTTCGGGTTTCCTGTTCCAGTCGGGTTTTAACTCAATTTTCCCTACTTTTGGCCCTAGTTTTCTCTATGTATAAATTTTAGATGGCAGCCTTTAGTTGGAGGATGCATTGTTTTAGGTTTTATTCAAGTTTCAAGTTGTAAACAAGATTTGGGAGATTATTCATCATCAAGCTTTTATCCAGGTTTATGATTTGTAATTATATTCTTGTGTTTATTGCTATGTCGATGAGTAGCTAATTTCTTTATTCATGGATTGGGAGTAATAACTATCAAATCTCTATGTTAACTTGGGCTTAATCAAATATTAATCTTGTTCTTGTTCATAAGAATAGAGTGTAATTAATTTAAAGATTTCATTAATATGACTTGATATTTTTGGTCTTTAAATCATCTTGGTTTAGATTGTTTCATTAGCGTGAATAATTTAGATATTGAATCATATTCTTGTGATTAGATTTAATTGAGGACTTCGCGGAAATCAAGAGAATTTAAGATCAAGTGTTCTTAAGAACTTAATAAATTGTTTTTGTGTGTTGTTGACCTAACGGAAGATTTCACATAGAGATAATAATAGGGTTGCAATCCGGTGACCAGACCGTCCCAACTCTTAAATAAGTGAACGATTTCTTGAACAAGTTTAATAGTCTTTTTCATAAAATAGCATAGAGATAAGATAGTTATGAACCCCAATCTGTGAATCTTCGTAATCTTGAATTAAATCCTTGTTTGCTTAGTGATCTTTAATTTAGTAATTTATTTTCTTTGTTTAGTAGTTAATTTAGTTTAATCAAAATCCATCAAAAACCCCCTTGGTTACTTTTGCACCAATTAAATTTACTTGTTTGTCCAACGAGTCTTCGTGGGATCGACCCTCGCTTTCGCGCGTTACTACTACGGTAACTAGTGCGCTTGCTAGGTATTTTATTACTTGGAATTTTATCCATCAAATACGTAAACCCTTTTCAACTAAATCCCCTACCTTCACACTTAGCACAATTGATTAATTTAAAATGCTAGACATAAAATATTAAGAAACACAAAATGCACCCATAAATAAATAAATAATTAAATAAATATTTATTACTAAGAAAATAGAGACGGGTTTTCGGGTCGTTACACTAAAGCATAGTAAAACCCCATTTCGGGAAGAAAGAAACATTGATGAGGTTGATTTAAAGAAAAAAGGTGTGTTTCAATTTCTTGAGGATATGAATTTCTTAATCCCTAATACCCAAGCCATACCCTATGTTGACAAGATTGTGAGGAATTTTTTTTCTAACTTGAGCCAAATTTTGGATAATGAACACTCTCCTGAATTTGGTAAGGTTTTTGTGAGGGGTCGAGTTTATCTCTTTAACCCGAAAATAATCAACAAAGCCTTAGGTTTGCCTAATGTTAATTAAGAGAGTTTGTATTCCAATAAGGATATTATGGCCAAGTTCCTAACCCACAATGAAGTCCGAGAATGGCTAACGGATCCCAAGGTTAAATTCCCCGCCTCTAAGCTTACCTCTCTCTATTCTGTTTTGCACAAACTATGCATGCTTAATTGGCTCCCTACCAAAAGTGAGCAAAATCTTACCATGGAACAAGCCAAAGTTTTGTATAGGTTAGGGAAAAATAAATCTTTCAATTTTGGGAATCTAGTCTTTAAGCATCTCGCTTCTTGGCCTAAAAGGAAAGAACCAACCTATTTTCCATATCCCTCCTTGATCTTTCGTGTCCTTACTTTCCAAAAATTTCCCATAGAAGCTTCCGATGTATTTACCTCCGGCCCGAGCTTTTATGTTTTGGACAATCAATTGAAGAAAGGAACTAGGCACAAAGATCTTCCTTGGTCCAAACTGTCCCAAGATACAGGTTCAACTTCTCTTCCTACATAGGGTACATCATCTCGTGCTCAGCCTTCTACTGCTCCAGATTTTACTTTTCCCATTCTTACAGGTACAGCTGGTGCTACCCAAAGTGCTGTCAACACTTCTGGTAGCACATCCACTATGATTCCAAAGGCCACTGTGATACAGGCCTTACAAAGGGTTATTGGGAATGTTGGTCATCAAGTACAATCGTGGATGCAGATACATACAGATTTGCAGGGGTTCAGCTTTCTTCACAAACAGAGGGAAAAATGCTGCTGCAAATGCAGCCCAGGGTACTGATGCAAGTGCTGGAGGTGATGATACTCAGGAAGGAAATGACGAGGATGAGGAGGAGTAAAGATGGTTCTGGTTCTGGTTCTTCTGAATCTTATTACTTTGGAAGTTGGGTTATTATCAAAACAATTTTTATGTTGGTTGTTTTAAAACTTTGTGGTGGTTCTTAAACAATTATTTTGTTTGTTTGTTTATTTGTTCGAAGTGTGTATCACTTCATGGGTTTGGATTCTACAACTTTGGTTTTTGTTTTGGCTGTTTAGTTTTAATCATAGTTTGGTTATGTGTTTTTAAAATCTATTTCAAAACCATTGTTGTTGTTCGGTTGACTCGCCTATTTTAGGGGGAGTTAATCTTTGCGGGAAGAATTTATGTATATTCTATATTTGTGGCTAACATTGTCTTGCAGGATCACATCATTATTGAGTTTGTGAAGAAATATCCAAATAAGGGGGAGATTGTAAGTGCAGAACGTGGTGTTGCCACAAGTGCTGCGCCAACACTGTCCCAGTGTTACCCGACGGACAGTCTGGGAATATATTTAAATATTCGCTTCATAAATAATTGATGTAGTAATGTCTAATATTGTTGCAAGTTTAGTGTTTATTGTTGGTCTAATTTTCAGGTATATTATGCTAGAATATTGCAAGAAAGGTGAAAGAAGAGTTTATGGATAAAAGTGGATTTTATTCATAAACATGTGGGATTTAAAGCAACAAGAAAAATATGGGATTTGACCTATTCAAAGGGATGAGTGTTGATCAAGAATGTGTCCATAGCAAGAAGGTATAAGAAGGCTAAGCAAAGACTTGGGCACAAAGAATTTGTTCCTACAATTTAGGAAATGTGGAGTATTTCTTCCCCAAGGCTCGGCCACTCCTCTCCAACACTCCACCACGTTTTTGATCACTAACCCAGCCATTATTAAAGTATTCCCCAAGCACTTCAAGCCTATAAATAGCAAGGAGGATGTAGATTGAAGATACAACACTTGAAGCCATTACAACACACATCCTCACACAAGAAAAGCCTATACACTCTTTGGTTCCTATAAACCTCGTCTTCCGAAACCTATTCCATTCTTGTAATCTTTGATTATAAGTTTGTCTTGTCTATGATAGGGTCTCGTGTATAGACTTAGTCGTTCCATAGAGCTCAATTGTAATAGCGATAGGGAACTCTCGACCTTGTACTTACAATTCATATTATTAGTGAATGTCTCACCTTTTGAGGCATCTCTCGAGATATATATTTTATATATCTTGAGAAAAATAATTTTTCTGTTTTTATTCCACTGTAAACTCTTTTCAGAAATTGTTTTCTGCTCGTGTGTGTAAAGTGTTGCCCGAAGTGTTATCGTTGTTTTGACAACACCTTTGATAACACTTCCTTTATGACTTAAGCCATTGACTTGCTTTTTCAGTATTGTCCATGATTTATCGACCCAATGACATGTAACACCCATATAATGATGGTGTTGCCATAGATCACACCAAATATCCGAACAAATTAAAACTTTATTTTCCATTTTCGAAAATTGTTGAATCAATTTAAATTTATATCCCCTCCAAACCGTAGCAACATCACGTGTAAGAGATTAACGTGGTACTCTTTGGGCGGAGGGATTTAGACAACGTTTTGCAAAAAGTTCCCATAATTTATCGCTAGCAAAACTAAATGAAAGACCTTTCCCACTAACTAATTTGGCTAAACATTTTCTATAATTAGTCATATTAAATTTGAATAAAGTAGTAGAAGACGTACCTTAAGAAGATTGAGGAGTGAACTGTAGTTGAGTTTGAAACTTTTCCACCGCCGCCAATTTATCTGGATGATTCCTAGTCAAGTGGCCTTTAGCGGTACCATATCCACCATCCTTGGTGAAAGGATATGTCTTCAGGCAATAGTTACATTCAAGTATGAACGTATCTTCACTATTGGGAACGGGTTTTTTTGTGTAATGTATCGTCATTATATCGGATTTTGACTCCCTTCCTCCCCGTCCGCGTCCGCGTCCACCACCACTTCTACCTTCTTCCCATCCCCTTCCACCTCCACCCATTGATTGTTGATCAATTTCATAACTTTCTTGGGTGGGTGGGGTTGGTGAAATGAATGGACGTTCAATCTCTTGAATGTCATCATCACCTTCACCCTCTACTACGTTGCGAATCACTTCATTGGCATTGTACTCTTTGACTAAAATTTCCCTCCATAGTTACCAAATGATGAGAGAAAAAGGACTAAAATGGAAAAAATAGGGCTGACAGTTACAAAAAAAGGATTTTCGTCAAAAATTTAACGAAATAAATAACGAAGTTCACAAGAGGGATTTTAGAGAGAGATTAATAAAGTAGAGAGAGAGTTTGTAAGCTTGTGTGAAAAAATAGTGAGGAGGGGGTATTTAAAGTTAAATGGGGCTGGAAGGGTTTTTTTTTTTTTTTTTTTTTTTTTTTTGCAGATTAGTCCTAGCCGTTAGTAACATAACGGCTAGGCGGTGGACAGAAGCGCGTGACGCGTGGAATAAATATCCAGCCAAGTAGCCAACGCCCAACGGTTAGAAACATCAACGGCCCAGATTCAAAAGTTTTCCAACGGTTATGAAATTGACGGTTGAGATTCTTGAACCGCCGGTTTTCGGCAGTAAACCTTACAAAATCGTGAACTGACGGTTCACGGTTCAAATTATTTCCTCCGGTTTTGGTTCGCCGGTTTTGCCGGTTTTGGTCGGTTCGCCGGTTCGCCGGTTCATTTGAACCGGTTGAGCATGTCTACTCCCGGTTATTTTTTTCTGGGTTTCTCTTTCCTTTTAAGCAACATTCATGGATAGACAAAAGGCATAGTTTAAGTTTGATTTGTTGGGTTCCTATGTTTTTTAGAAGCAATGTTTTTGGTGATTTTAGTTTCTTAACATTTCTTTGTAGTGTTTTTATTCCAGTTTCAAGGATGGAATCAGATTGGAGGGGTGCTGGAATCTCAAACTCCATCTGCACAACATCATCCCCAATTTCATTTCAAAGTATTTTATCTAAAAATAAATTTCAAAGAATTAAGGAATGAATGTATTGAACTCTTGGTTGAGGGTTGATGAGAACTGTAGGGATTATAGGAATTGATGATGCAGTTTAAGTGGATCAAATCCGTTTGCCAAGTTGACACTATAATGTGCATAGTTAGATTTTTGTTAATTTCTTTAAGAAAATATTAAGTTCGTATGTTTTCATTATACTTTTAAAACTTCATTAAGTTTTTAACACCGGTTAGGGATAAGGAAGAAAATGACGGCAAAAGTGATACTAGTATGATGGCAAAATTGACGAAAATAAAGTACGATGGCAAACTTGTCAGTAACCCCAAAGTACAGTGGCAAATTTTATAGTTTTCCTTGTCGCATACAATAAACTAGTTTGTTACCCGTCGATACTCGACGGGGCATAATAAAATTGTGAATTATAAAATACAATTGAATAAACATTAAAATGCATAAAATGAAAATTAATGAATAACTTTAATTTGAGTTTTGTTTCAATACTATAGGTAAGTTTACATTTTGAATTAGGATGTAAATTGTCATCATGATTAATTGACTAAAGCTATTGGATGAAAGCATCTTGAATGCCACGTGGAATTCCACGTCATAAATCCATGTGGCGCGATGAGAGAATGATTAAAGACTCTCCTATATTATATATATAGACTAGTAATTTAGCCCGTGCTCCGCACGGTAATGGATTGAGAGCACATAAAAGAATGGGATGACAAAGATTAGTAAACTACTTTTCTTAGATATTGAGTTCAAAAAGAAAATGAGATACATCTAACAAATGACAATTTTACCAACGTCTTTGAGAAGATATCTATTTGAATTTCAGTATAAAAAATTGTGGTTGACTTGCAAGCCAATAACGTTGAAGTATGAGGAGAGTGAACAATCAATTTTTTTTTTGATAAAGTTTAAGCCGTTTATCACAAATTAATGAGACAATTCATTTATGTGTATAAATTAGTAAATATACCATATTTGGTTTATTTTTAGATGAAAGTAAACTTTAGTGGTTCATTCGTTGAAGATATTGTTATACATTCGATGTAAATTTCATGATCTTTAACATGTTCTCAACCTTTGAAATTCTATGACCTATAATTGTAACTGAAGTAGTAATTGCTTAAGTCATAATAGTTTGATTTTGTTAATTTAGTGTTATGGATTATCAATATGACTATTGGAAACGTTCAAAATTTAATAATATATTAAAATTAATTATTAATGAATAAATGGTTGCTCACAATAAATTTAGTATTAACTTTTGACCTTTTAATATTTTATTCTAGATTATATATATGAGTATTGCATCTATAGAAGATGACTATAAGAAGAATTATTCTTTTATAGTATTTTAAAATAATAAATTAAAGATAATAATATCCTATATAGTTACTAATAAAATTAGCTAATACTATTAGCTAAGAATGAGAAAAATAAATAACCTCTTAGTTGTAGGAGCAATGCTGACATCGCTTCATGAGACGTGAGATTTGGTTAATTAATATTAATAACTATTATAATTAACTAATAATATTAATAATAAAAATTAACTTATATAGTAACTATTATGGTTAACTAATGTTTTTCATAGTATTAGTTAACTTATATATATAGTAACTATAATAGTTGACTAATACTATTAATGGTAATAGTTAACTAATACTACTAATAGTAATTGTTAACTTATATAGTAATTATCATTGTTAACTAATACTACTAATAGTAATAGTTAACTTATATAGTAACTATTATG
The DNA here is from genome assembly GCA_026119855.1 of Campanula takesimana. Taxonomy (NCBI): domain Eukaryota; kingdom Viridiplantae; phylum Streptophyta; class Magnoliopsida; order Asterales; family Campanulaceae; genus Campanula; species Campanula takesimana. The sequence goes on from JAOWBW010000677.1 coordinate 22,584, forward strand.
GTTAACAAATACTATTAATAGTAATAGTTAATTTTTTTTTGAGCAAACGACAAATTCATTTCATTCACAATAATAAAAGAGATGGCACTCCACAAAGACCGGAGGCTGATCCCGAATATCAGTAGTAGTTCCATGTTCAAACATATAATAATGAATCTTCCGATCTAAATCTTGAGATGATCGGATTCCACTCCACGCAAAACTTGGAAACTGCCTCAATCTGGCATTCAAGAAATCCCTCACTGGATAAGATTTTGCGCTGAGCACTCGGTATATTGAAGAATCCGGGTGGACGAGAAAACGCCTACCAGATATCCCATAAGCCACGAAACATCCATGCGTAGGAAGAACCAGTGTTCTGAAAATCGGGCTAGGCGGCCGCCTAGGCGCTAGGCAGACCCCTTCCGCCGCGATTTCCTTCAAGTCGGCCATGTTAGGCGTCAGGCAGGCAAGGCGGCGACTAGGCGGGCTCGGCGGTCAAAGCGGGTAGGCGTCCGACGTCCTCTGTTTTCACGATTTGGCCGTCCGACGTGCTCTGGTTTTGTCATTGGACGTCCGACATGCTCTGGTAAGAGAACGAAAAGAGAAAAGAGAAGATAGAACGGAAACGGCGCGCAGTAAATAATATGGAAGAGAGAGAATAGGGTTTGGACTTTTCTATCTCTAAATTTGAAATGAGGGAGGAGAGAGAAAGTTAATGGTTATTTGAAAGAAGTCTGGAAAGTTTGTGTGGACAACTTAGCACATACGTGTTTGGTTTATGGCCTTTTTTTTTCTTTTTTTTTTTTTCTTTCTTTTTTTTTTTTTTGTTGTAACACGTGTTTGCCATTATGGAAATTGTGCCTTCTTTTTTTCTTTTTTTTTGACCACTATTGTGCTTGTTTTTTTTTTTTTTTTTTGACAACTACTGTGCCTGTATTATATAAGTGTTAAACATATAATGTATTTAAGATTTTAAGGTATTTTAAATAATAATATTATATTTCATTTTATAAAAATAATTGTTAAATATCAAATAATAAAGAGAAAAGGCAAAGTGTAAGTGTAGCAGTATGAAAATATTTATAATTAGTGTGTAAATTCTCGGCCCCGCCTAGGCCCCACCTAGTCCCCGCCTAGGCCTCTAGGCGCTAGGTCCGGCTCCGCCGCCTAACGCTTTTTAGAACACTGGGAAGAACAATGAGATCCACATCATTGTGAAAGAATTGAAGATTCGTCACAATTGCTTGATGAAAAAACAACATATAAACAAACGAAAAAAACGTAGGCTCTCAACAAAGGAGAGAAATCCAAGCCTCTCAACGAAGGAGAGAATACACGGCTCTCAACAAAGGAGAGAAATCTAACGCTATCAACAAATGAGAGAAATTTATTATAAGATAAAATTAAAAAAACTCAACAACACAATAATTTGTAATCTCAATAGTTTGAGATTACAAAGAATTGTGATGTTGGAAAACGAATACAACACAAATCAACAAAGAGAAGATGAAAAAAGAGAAAATTAATGGCAAATAGAGGTTGATTTGGTGAAGAAGATGAAGAATAAACGTGAGAGAGAGAGAGAAGTTGAGAGAGGTTAGGAGTGTTATATAGTAACTATTATGGTTAACTAATACTATTAATAGTAATAATTAACTTATATAGTAACTATTATGGTTAACTAATACTATTAATAGTAATAGTTAACCTATATAATAACTAATATTATTAGCTAATAAAAAGAATATCAAAAGTCACTTAAAGTTTAAGGTGGTGATGACATGACTTCACCAAAAACAACATTTAGCAAAAAATGTCAACGTGGCGAATCCACATCCTTTCGCCTCAGCTTTTAATATATATAGATTTGATAAACTCTTAAACATGAAATATTGACTTTCTTTGTGTAATCCTCCACTTTATCTTACTCGCAAGATCTTAAAATTTATATGTTCGTTAATGAAAATACTGAAAATGTAAAGAATTAACGACAAATATTATAAATATTTATATTTTATCCTTTTTAAATTTTTAAATATTGCATGTATATATTGAAATGAGAAGAAATGGGTTTTTAAGTATTTAGGAACAAAGTTTTATAAAAAAAAAAATAACAGTTATTTTTTTTTTATAAAATTTCAACAAAAAAAAGGAAATAAACTTTCATTTTGATTGAGACGGCTTAGTAATTTTTACTTTATTACTATGCTCAACTTTGCTATGATCACAAAATGAGTGGAGAAAGAAGAGGATGGGGAAATATTAATTGATTTGATAATCTAAAATGTCCATTGTTATGGCTTATGATCCATATATAGGTAGATAAATATTATTATTTTAATGAACTAATTACAATTTAGGGTCTAAAATAAACATGATGACTTTCGATCAACTATCATATTTTTTTGCACATTAGTGATGTGCAATTTTTTTTTATTAATTCAATTTTTTTTACGGAATTTGTTAGAAGTCCACGTGTGCTATGTTGAGTGCATGATTAACAACTAAAGTTTGTTTACAACTTGAAATCAGGAAATAAGGGATTTAATGACATATCTTTAAAAAATAAGGGATGGTGAAAAAAATATTTATATTCCCTTCATCTTCGACCTCTTTCTCCCCCATCCACCACTCAGCCACCTAAAAATATGATTAATTTACCTAAGTTTCCAAGATAAGACAAAACTAGGGACATCAAACCTAGTTAGTTTACCGAAACGTATTGTTGAGTTTCGTTGATATAAACGCAGCGGAAAAACAATTATGAAACTTGTTGGTCCTAGAGAGGGAACAATGGTATGAAAAATTTCTAGAGTGGGGGGTAGCTGTTTTGAAATCTTTTTCATCTCTTTTGCAAAACAATGACAAATTCGCACTATGTCAATAAGCACTGTGAAATGCGCATAAATGAGTAGTGAAATGCACAGCGAAAATTTAATTAGTTAAGGCGAAAATAAGGAGGCGCACTAAAAGGTTAGGCGCTTTTGGCTTAAAAATTGGCTATAAAAGGGAACTGAGGAAATTTCAACACAAACACAATACAACCAAATTTAAAGTTTCTATTAAAATCAAACAATATAGAACTTGTAAATGAAAAGCATGAAGTAATGACAAGCTATTTGGATATGTTCGATCGATGAAAGGTCTATGTCCTCTAACAAGATGTTAGTCTTAGATTTCTAATGCTATATCTAATATTAGATGCGATGATTACAAGTTAAATATAAAAACAATCAAATATAAATATCATTATTTTATATAGGAGAATATCTCAAATTAAATTAGTGTATCTTAAAAAAAGTTCTAAAGGGTCAATCCTAACCAGGTGAGCGTGTGTTCAAAGATTCAAGACTCTTTAAATATATATGATATGGAGCACAATGAATCGTAAATGTTACTAGGCTTGTAGTAGGATCTGGGTTAGTTGTTTTGAAGGTATAAAGGTCTTCTTGAGAAAGTGAGGAATCAATGAGCAATCTTCAAATCTTCAAGCAAGTCTCTCAAAGGATAAACTCTAGCAACTTCAAATGTTGAAGTTATGGGTATTTATAGGAGAGCCTTTAAAACTAGACGTTGGGAATTCTGTGGATAACCACAAAAGACTTTGTGTCGGCGTTTGTTGATTGGAGCATGTACCCTTTATAGCATTTAGACACAGAGCATCGGGCTAACTGTTATAGATAAATGCCTTCATCTTGGAATGCTTTAATGCTCTTGTTCCACTGTTGGATTCAAGGCATAGTTGAGTCCTCATTTTTTTTTCCGGATCTTCAAGTCTTCAAATCTTCTAAGAGCTGAGAGCAGTTGAATTAAGGCGCTTTGAAACATTTGGATTGGGAACATTTAGAAGAGGCGTATGACGTATTCCTCTAAAGAGGCGCATGGCGCATTCCGCTATAAGGGCGCGTGGCGCATTGTTATAATGTGAGCCTAAGATATTTCTTGTTTTACTTTGACACAATCTTGAGATTCTCAAAATTAAGATGTAATTCTAACCTACAAAGACTATAACAATATTTAATTTACCAAAAAAGTTTATTAATACATTTAACTTTGGCTCAAAGTTCAGTAATGACTTTATTATCTATTTTATTATTTATTTATGTGAAGGTTTCTTAGATAGAAAATTAGAAAGAAAGGTTGGGGAAATTGCTAGTTAGTATTTGTAGAGAAAACAAAACTAGGATGCCCCGCTTGCTCACCTCTTGTTCGTTTTCTGTGTGAGTTTTTTTGAATTAAATGATTTGTGATTCTTTCTTGAATTTTACTTTATAGTATCTTTGAGGGCAAATTGCAATTTTGTATCATTAAGTTTACATGCAGTCGCAATGTGGTACACAGTAAATGTTGCAGTTTAGGCATTTATGTCCACAATTTGTTGCAATCTGGTGCAATTTCAGATGTCTGTTAATTTTTTTGGACGAAAGTTTAAAAAACGTTAATGATATTGACGGAAACGTCAACGAACTTTTTCAATAATTGCACTAGCCACCATAAAACGTAATAATATCTCATTTGGAATTTTGACATGCTTAAAGTTTGCTGCTGTGGAAATGTAGGGGTTAAATTTTAAATTTCTAACCCTTAAACTTGCCCTAGTTACTTGAATCACTTACCTAATTGTATGAATTGCTTACCTTAATTTACAGGCGCCCCCCCTCCCGATCTTCCAGTTCCTCTCCCTCTCTCTCTCTCTCTATCTCTCTCTCTCTCTCTATCTCTCCCTCCCTCTTCTCTACATCTCCTCCGAGGTTCCCACCAAACCTGCAAAGCCCATTCGTCTAAAAAAAATCACAACAAAGAAAGACTTGCAAAATTTCTTATGTTAATCTCCTCCTACCAAATTTAACCTATCTAGTTCTGAAACCTAGTGATCCACAACTCAACATAAATCTACCATCAGCAACCTCGTTTTCCATGACTACCTGCTAACTTCTTTTATTCCGACCAATGACCTTTCTCTCCAGCGAACACTAGCCTCAACGAGTTCAGTAACGTTGCTCATACTTCACACTTCATCTTCTCCACTCGTCTGATCTGTGCGATTTTGCGTAGTTGTGTTTCATTTTATAGAGTTTGATTTCAAAATCCTTATGAAATTGGTTCGTTTTCTTCAATTTTGAAGGTTTGAGATGGTTATTGTTGTATGAAGAGTGCTACGTTATTGAAAATGATTTGGTAATTGAACGAAGCATCATGGCCGCAATTTTCTCCTATGCCCTCACATTCAAATTGAGAAACTTCTTGGGTCATAAATCCTCATGAAATGGGTTTGATTGAATTCATAGTGGTTGACTTGGTGGTGATGGTGGCTTAGCGGCGGCTATGGTTTGATGGTGATGGTCACGATGGTAAAGACTTGAGAGACTTTGAATATTTGCTAAATTTTGGTGGGTGAGATGCAAATTTTAGAGAATTTTGGTAATGTTTTGGTTAATAATGCTAACGTTTTTAAATTTTCGTCCAAGAAATTTAACAGGGGTCCAAAATTGCACCTGATTGCAACGAATTGTGAACATAAAGGCCCAAATTGCAACTTTTGGTACATTGTGTAGCACATTGCAACTGCATGTAAACTTAATGATACAAAACCGCAATTCGCCCTTTCTTTGAATAAGTTGCATATTAATACCCCAATTTTATGTGAAGTTTTAGGCGTTTAAGGTCTCATTTGTTACAAGAGGCTTTGACCAATAAGTCTCTCAGTAGAATAAAAACGACCAATAAGGACAGACATTATTGAAACTCGCCAAAAAGTTCTTGAAATTTTTGCTAAACAACATTGCCCCAAAAGCAGGCGCGCATTGCTGGAACGGAAGACTCCAGCACTAAAGCGCATTTTGAAGGCGCGTTTCTTATTGTTTCCCCACTTTCTCTTTCTTCCTTTTTTTTCCACCCAAAATTTAAAAAAAACAATATCTAAAAATCTAAAAGTCGAAAAAATAATTCCAAACCAATGTATTAATCGGGTCGTCAAGACGAGTCAAACAAGTACACTCAACACATAATTCAAATTTTATAAATAAAATATTATTTTTCATATGTAAAACTGATAAATTCATCTATCGATTATTTTTGTTTGTTCATAATTGAGTATAAAATTGAGTTATTTATTTCTCATTTGTTTATAATTGAGTATAAAACTGATAAATTAATCTCTCAATTTTCACATTTGATAGTTAATTTCACAGATGTTTAAATTTAAAAATTGAGACATTTATTTCTCAATTTTTTTAATAATTAAGTATAAAACTGATTATTTAAAACTGATTACACAGTTGTGTAATCAGTTTATCACATTTTAAACTGATTATACAGTTGTATGATTCCACATTTGTCTCATTTTTTTATTTTTCACTTGTAAAATTATTTATCAATTGATTTCGATATTGTATGATTACACAGTTGTGTGATTTCACATTTGTGTAATTTCACACTTGTGTCATTTTTCACTTCTAAAATAATTTCTCAGTTGATTTCACAGTTGTATGATTACACATTTGTATGATTTCACAGTTGTGTATTTCACACAACTAAGTTATTCATTTCTCATTTGTTCACATTTAAATTAAAAAAAAATGATGATTTCATCTCTCAATTTTTCACATTTAATACTCAAACTAAGAGAGCTCAATCCACCATCAACTTTTAGAGACAAATCCATTAAGCCCAATCCTTCTTGTATTATTCTTATTAAGCACTATCGCCTATAATGAAGCAAAATGAATCTCATTCTCAAAAAAGAATCATCCACAAAATTAGACAATAGAATATCCTTTAATAAAAAATTAGTTCCCCCTCTCAAATGAGGTTGATCCAAAGAATCTGTAAGATAAAAACCACTATAAATCAAATGTGTTTAATCCAACAAACTAACCAACACACAAAATCCAAACAATTTAAGAAAGAACGAACTTGACTTATATCGATAAACAAATTTGAATCCAATTTATTCCTCCAATAGAGCAATGATACAGTAATAATCTGTTTGGATCTGAGAAATCACATACAAATGGAAAATGGAACCCAAAATAGACCTTGTTATGAACACAAGTCTAACTGGGACGGAGCAATGAAAGAGATTTTAACATAGAAGAATTTGTCGCCAAAACGGAAGTGGGTAACAGTTGGAATAGCCATTAAATCAGCGAGGTTCAGGCAACCAGTGAGGTCGAGTTCTGTGAGATTTACGGTGGCGACGCATTTGTCACCGGAGTAGAGCACGCCCCTCCATGAACAAGGGCGACTAGAAGAAGACGTTTAATCCTCTAAGACACTGTTTGGATCATAATCAAGTGAGATTTTTTGAAAGCAAGTAACTGCGCGCCGTTGTTGCCGTTTATAGTTGTTGGAAAACAAAATCAAAGCACCAAAATCAAGAGCCAAAATGTCCGAATCAGAGCTCTATTGTTCATGGTGATGTTGAATTATTTGGGAGGTCAAATGCATCCAAATACAAATAATCTTATCGCTGGAGAGATGGCGTGAGACGGAGGATGGGGAGGAAGTCACTGGAAAAAGAGGAAGAGTCAACAAGGGCACATAGAGAAATCGAGAGAGAGAGAGAGAGGATAGGGTTACGATTTGGGGGAGAAGAGGGGAAAAAGACGGGGTATATAGGCGGGGTAGTTTTGTCATTTAAAAAGTATGAGGTATTTATTGGTAAAAATGATTTCAACCCAGGGACCCTAAGGTAGAATATGAAATGTTGTGTTTTTATTGGCAAATACCACATTTTTTAGGGACTTGAAAAGAAATTGATGTTTGTTACATTTAAGTTACAACTAATAATTGGGCGAAAAACTGCGATTGTAAGAAAAACTGCGATTGTAAGCTGCCGCTCTATCGTTTCAATCCACCGTTTGATTTCTGACACAACTCTATTTTTTAAATTTATGGCGTAATCTAATTTTATTTTAAGTAAATCCATCACGAACCAAGCTAATCTTAATTGTTGACTATAATAATGAAAGCATGACAAATTATGAATCAACCGTGCAACAAATTGTCGCAGTAGCAATTCGAGTTGACTAATAGTATCTCCATGTTGTTATGATTAATAGAATTACTACGTAAAACAAAATAAATCATGCTAAATATGAGTGTGATATAGCACCATTTTGCAATTGTTGAGTAGAATATGGGATACTTTTACTTATTTCTTTGATGGTGAAGTGCAGGATGGAGAGAGGTATTAGACGTGGTCACACGTTTATAACCGGCGGTTGACGGTTATAACTGCCGGTTAAGAAAACCAGTTTCCCCTAACCGCAACCTAACCTCCTAACCGTCCCCTTCGGTTACGGTTTACCGGTTAAACCGGTTCGCGCACAATTTTTTCATTTTGGGACAGATTTTGGACATTTTTCTATAAAAAAAATTGAAGAGATTTTAAAAATAAAATAAAATGTGAAACTGTAAGATACCCGGGGGGGGGGGGGGGAACGGATGGTTTCCTCGGGATAGAACATGGAACATTAAACATTTACAAAACGGAGTCGCCTCATTTATTAATTTTAAAACTCAATAAATGAAAATGGTTTGAGATGGTGAGTTCGGAGGTCACGTTACGTCTTGGGAAGAACGTTTCATGGTTCACCCAATCCGCCTCGGAAAACCGAGTCTCCCTAAATTTGTTGACCAAAAATGTGCAAAGTGTGTGTGTGTATTTTGGAGAAATAAACTGTAATCAAACAAATTGTACAGAATATTTAACAGAAAAGGGCTAAAATGTTATAGACTTAACAGAAACTGGACTGAATCATAATTTAGTCCATCTGACCAAACCATCCGTACGGATGGTTGGGGTCATCCCTGGGATTTTACAGTTTCATCAGAAACAGTCCAGTTCCAGGCAGAAACAGAGCATTCTGCTGAAACTGGACTAAACTGTTTCTTTTCAGTTTATGATTATGTACATAAACATTACATGTAATTATTCCTATGCCTTTGACCATCAATTTGTACACTAAAACAAGGATGTTGAGCATGATCAAGGCAATCATTGGAAGAAAAGGGGGAAATGTGATGAACATAGCTTTGAGCCAAGGCAAACATTTGGATGAGTAAAGTTATGACTTTCTCACCCAAATGAGCCTTTTATGTAAGATTAAACATTTGGGACAACAAAATCAACACTTGGATGATTAAAGATTGAAACTTTATCACCCAACTGTGATGTATTAGGGCTAAATCAAGGTTTGGATGAATCAAGATCAAAGCTTTATCATCCAAACATGATCATCATGGCCAAATATTATCAAATACATCATAAAGGTACAAGCTTTTCCCATTGAAATGGAACATCAAGCAATAATAAAGACATAAATGTAACAAATCATGATCATCTTTTGGTTTTAACCCTTAATCACATGTTAAATATGAGGGCACCTTGGATTCACTTTATAATTTGGTACCAAGATATAAATAGGGGATTACATGGAAGTAAATGACAAGGAAAGTAAAAGGCTTGAAGTGTAAGTGACAAGAATGTAAATGACAAGAATTGTAAATGACAAGAAATGTAAATAAGATGAACAAGAAATGTGAATAAGATGAACAAGAAAGGTGTAGGATGAAGAAGAGATGTGGAGAAGGTGGCTTTACCTATTGTGGTTTTGCCAATCTTTTTCTACTTCCTAAGGGTATTTCTTTGGGACTGTATTTCTAAAGAGTTTTGGTTCTTAAAACTATTCCCCCTCCTGAAATGATCATAAAGGGCCTCAGTTTATAGGGGCCTGAAGGACCTAAACCATCCGTACGGCTGGTCCTTCCCCGTGGCCAAACCATCCGTACGGACAGTCTTGGCGAGAATCTGGAACTTTCTTCTTTTTATTCCAGATTGGTCCTAAGGTTTTCTATTTATTCCTATGAGGTCCTAGCCTATCAGGTTTATCCCTAAATAGTACTAAGATTACCTCTAACTTGGTTTTTATACCTTATAGAGGGGTTGAACCCGGATTGGGGTACTTACAGAAACTCATTCCATATTTTTTGAATTAAAATATAAAACATATTTTTTTGAAGTAAAAAAAATGGACGGTACCCTTAAATTTTATCAATTAAATTAAAATTATAAAGAGGGGGACAACCAAACTTGCCCTTTTATAATTAAGGAAGGACATAATGGAGCCTTACCTCAACTTAACTATTACAGTTAAATAAAAATAAACCTATTCTAAAAATTAAAATAAAAAGTTAAAAACTATTCTAATTTCCGTCCCTTCCGAACTTCCCATAGTAGAGTCTTCCAAATCGTATTGATATTGTGGATCTATAAAATTCTCTTCATAAGCCATATCTTGCTCCCTCTTTTCCGCTCTAACCCAATCGCCAAGTAAGATTTGTTTTTCCAAGTTTTCAACCGTTAGTTGGGAATATCTTGCATCCAAAACATTTCCTCCTACGCTAAATGCCGATTCGACCGCCACCTTTGAAGCGGGAGAGCTAAGACTTCTTTTGCAATTAAAGAGAGTATAGGAAAAGTTTTGTACCTTTGTGACCACCACTTCAAAACATCAAAATCATTAGGATTTGAAGTAGTTTGTACAATTTCAAAAGGGGCGGTGAAATACATTTCCAACTAGTAGGGAATGTTAGAAGAAGAAGATGAAGAAAAAGCCACTCTAGGACGTTTTTTGATATACAAAGTATTAAAAAACTGTATGGATTCTTCTCTTGTGGAACACTATCAATATCTTGTGGAACATCTTCAGAAGGATTTCCATGAACTGCATTATATTCGTTAAAAAGATTCAACATATAAATTTTTGTAGTTGCAACAATATTCTTCGGGCTTTCATGATATCCGTCCCTATCGGGGTACAAATTCGAATAATAAAAAGATATCATGGACTCTAGATCGTCCAATCTAATACGGGGATCTAATAACTTTGCAACCAAAAATAGAGAGGTAATAGTATCAAAATATTTAACCCATTTTTCTCTCATGGAAACAATGCATGAATTTAAAATGTCGCAGTCTTTTAAATTATTTAAACTTGTAACAATTGCAACACATTGCTCAAGTACCAAAACGGAAGTTGGATAATAAACTCCTGACATTGCCAAAGTAGTGGTATTGAAATTCTTTAATAATTGACATAAATTAATGCACGCGTTCCATTGATAAGCAAATAAAGGAATATCATACCCCATAGTAAGAAAAAATCCATAAGGTGCTCTTTATACTCAAAAACATCGATTAACATTTTATATGTGGAATTCCACCTAGTTGGAACATCCATAGAAAAATATTTTTCTTGTAAATTTTTACCCCTCAAATATTTGATCCATTTTGTTGTAATTTTATTTTTTCTTGCAATAAATGCAAGAGCATCTCTAATAGTTTTAACATATTGCTCTAACGCATTTAAACCATTTGTAACACATAAATTAATAATATGACATAAACATCTAATATGAAAAAACTTACCCCTAAGTAACGGTTGACAAATATTAATCAAATCCGGTAAGCTAGCGGTATTAGCACTAGCATTGTCAAATGAAATAGAAAATATTTTATTCAAAAGACCATATTTTTAAAAAAATGCCATGCAACTTTCTACAAATATTTTTCGCGGAATGAGGTGATTCAAAACTTTCATATGCAAGTAATCTTTTTTGGATAGTCCATGAATTATCTATCCAATGGCATGTAACACCCAAATAATTATTTCTTTGCCAATGATCACTCCAACCATCAGCACAAATTGAAACTTTGTGATCTAATTTTGATAAAACATCAATTAATTTTTTTTATATATTCCAACAGCACCTTTTTTATATCGCGTATTAGAGTCGTACATGGTACTTGTGAGGTGACGGGATTTAAAGAAAGTCTAATAAATCTTTCAAAAAAATCAACATCTGCAAAGTTAAAAGGAAGCCCTTTAACACACACAAATTTGCACAATTTTTCCTATAAACGACATTATTAAATTTAAATAAGACCGAAGACGTACCTTGAGTGTTAGGAGCAAATTGTAATTGACTTTTGATCACTTCCAATCTCAAGTTTCTCGGAATGCACCGTTCTCGTGTGGAAGTTCATTGTCCCATGCCCTCCACCTTTTGTGAACGGGTAAAAATTATCACAATAGTTGCATTCCGCTCGAAAATGTACAAAGTCATCGGGGTCAATTTGTACTTTTCGAAAATGGATCATAAAAGTGTCTGATTTGGATTCTCGTGCTTGACGTTGTCCACGACCCGACCACCTCTTCCCTCACCCCGAGCTCGGCCTCGGCCGCCCCTAGCACTTTTATTTTGAACAACATTTTGTTCAACATGTTGCTGACTTTCGTCAAAAGGTTGCTCAAAATCACCAAAATCTCGGTTAAGGGAGGAAGAATCAACATGTTCCTTGCCGCTCCTTCGAGATGAAGCCATTTTTTGTTAAAAAAAATTTGACTGGAAATCGATAAAAACTGACTGGAAATGAGGAAAAAACATTGATTTCGTTAAAAACTAACTAAAAACGTCAAAAAACTATCTGGAATTCTAAAAATTAACCCCAAAATGTTGGGAAACTGACTGGAAATGGTCCAAAAAGTGACTGGATTTTTAAAAAAAAAATTAAACGAGTGAGTTCGTTAGAAAACTAATTGGAAATCGTTAGAAAATTGACTAAAATCCTGTAAACTAACAGAAAAATGTTAACAAACTAACTGGAAATAAATGAGAGTGTGAGAGACTTGGGATATTAGTAGAGAGAGAAAGATTAGAGAGAAGGTGGAAATAAAATGCTAGGAGGGAGGGGGTATTTATATGTAAGATTTTTTCACAAAAAAAGTTTTTTTTTTTGTTAGAGAATAATAAACTTAAGAACGATGGCAAGCGAAATAATCAAACACGAACACAAGAATTTACGTGGTTCACCAATTTGGCTACCTCCACGGGCGGAGGGAGAATATATTACTTTCAATGAACAATTACAAAAGACAATCTCTCTAATTTAGTTGCACGAATTATTTAGGCAAATAATTCCGTCAACCTAAATCTTAGATCTCTACTTGTAACTCTCAAAGATGAACAACTCAATATTATGCTAGGGGAGGGGTTGTATTTATAGTCATAAATACTAGAAACCCAAAAGGAAGAGGAAACCTATTTCTTGTGCACAAAGTAAATATAATCTAATTAGGAATCTTATTTCCTAATTCTTGAATAATTCTTTTACACAAAATAGGAGTACTAATTAATTTAGGACGGTGTGAGACTCCTAAATTAAATCAACCAAGAAACAATCTAGCCATGCACGTCATTCTTCCTAGCAGGTCACTTATTCGGTCATGCACCAGACTCACCAAAGCCAACCAATTAAGGCCCTTTTTCCCTGGCTCACATGCACCATAGTACAAGCTCCTTAGGCGTGTTCAACAAATGACTTGCACTATCTGGCTTCACCATTGGCAGTAGCTTATAGCGTTTGCCATAACATCAGCATATTTCAGCCTCCTCACTGTTTTTATAGCCTTGGCTTGTGGCCTTTGCCGCAGGTGCTTGCCACACTCTTTCCGTCCCAAAATCACAACTTTTGTCACGGACATATCCTTAATCAATCGGCATTAATTCAAAGGCATATTCCCAACATTTTTTTTTTTATTTATGACCAAAAAGTCAGAAAATTAACGGAAACAAATGGCTAGTTTGAAAACTAGCCATTTTCGGACTGTCTGGGGCACGTGGGGCGGCTGTGGGGGCACTGGGGGAATTTCAAAATATAGCAGTTGGCCGGTTATAACAGGCGGTTTATGCACACGGTTACTAACCGGTTTCTAACCGGCGATTACACGGTTTTGATAATCTTTAACCTTAACCGAACCGCCTAACCGACGGTTACCGGTTAGCCAGTTAACCGGTTTTGACCGGTTGAAAACTGACGGTTAGCCGGTTCCGGTTAGGATGTGGACACGTCTATCCCAAGCTCCCAGACCAGTAATACTTATTCTCACTTTTCAACTTTCATTTTTCATATCCTTTCTTATCGTAAATGATGGCACTAGATCGACAAGCAAGATAAACAATAGTATTGTTTCTTTTTGGTTGTTAATCAATGATTGTAAAAAAAAAAAAAAAAAAAAGAAACAAAAAAATTAATCAATGATTGTCATATTTAATACCATAGTGATTATATTTTGTGGATTGAGATCTTTGATCGTATAACTTGACGGTATTTCAATTTTTATTTGAGTTAGATCTTAGTTTATAATTAGTATTAAGTTAATCAATAGTTGTAAATTTAATACCACAGTGATTAATAAATTGTTGAACCATACCAGACCAGACTAGTAGAACCAGAGTGTATTGGTTCTCACAAGTATTGGTTTGATTCCAGTTTTAAATTCTTATAAAATCAGAGTATTTGTTCCGATTCTGATTATGTGATTTTCTGTCAAAAAATAAATTAGACCGGATCATAATCACCCTACTATTTGCAATTAAATTATCTACACTGGATACATGTGTATGCCTAACAAATTGATATTCTGACATTCATTTGCTGATTTACGTATACCCTCATAGGGATAATTGCCCATCTAATCTTAATTTTTTATTTTACTTGTATCAAATAAAAATAACTAGTGCAATTTTTATAAGAACTGAGAGATTTAATGGAAATTTATTGAATTCCTTTTTTGGTATAAAGGAAAAAATGTAATATTAAACATAATTTTATCAATTTTACTTAATAAAAATAATATTAATCCACTAAATGTTTTGACTCTGCTACTAGAACTACCAGTTACTGCAAATTGCAACAATCTCGGACATTGTAATGTACTCCCTCAGGCAACAAATATAAGCAAAAAAAAAAAAAAAAAAGTTTTGTTTTTTTGCTTTAAATATACAATTTTATTAGTTTCAATGCAAAACTCATTAAATATAATTGTATTTAATACTCTTTTACCAAAAATACATCTACTTAATTACTCATTTTCAAATACAAGTGCAAAATCATTACATATATAATCCGAGTATATATTAGTAATTTGACATATTTTTGTTATAAATAAAACAATTAATTAACTTTAACTACTTTTTTAATAAGCATGTTTCTTTTTCTTATATTAATAACTGGAGGGAGTATATTAGAGCTTCACTATCTTTGAAGCCTTTTTGGAAATGGAAATATATGTACTTATCCTAATAAGGGTATGTTTGGTAACTCAATTAAGCTCTTAATTTGAAATACTTTAAGAGATTAAAAAATTAAGCTTGTTTGGTAAGGGAAATTTCAATCACTTAAATTGTTAAGATTATTTTAAAATAAGCTATTAATTTTAAGCTAGTATGACAAGTCTTAACAAGGTAAGAGGAGGTAAGATAAAGAAAGGGAATGGGTTCAAACCCACTCATCAACATTTTTATTTGTTTATTTAATGTTACTTCTTTTGTTGAAATATATTATTTTTTCATTGAAACTAAATATAATAAAATTAAAATGAAATTTGTTAGAACATTATGGCTTGCAACACAAGTTATTTAGCACTTCCATAAATAAAATCATGGCTATAATATTAATATAAAGTATAGTTGATAATAAAATGTGTAGAATTCCTTTTGATGTATAATTATCTAATTGTGATGGGCAAAAGGGTAATATAACATCATTAAGCTTGAAAGGGTGTGGTCCCTCAATGAAATGTCACATTGTCTCCTATATAAAGGGTCTTCCATCAACCCTAGAGACTACTAGATTTCTTACTTTCTCATACTAAATCATCTTCATTTGTTAGAAGACTTTTGAGAGATTAAGAGACATTATCATTTAGAAGAACACAATTCCTACTTGTTCTTCATTTCTCCCTACAACATAAACTATGGATTCAACAGGTATATTTTCATGCTTCCGCCTTCATCTCTTTCCTCAATCTTATTCTGAATATAAGTATGGCATTCGGGGATCATAAATTATTCCAACAATTGGTATCAGAGCCCGCTCATATTTTGGTTTGAGTTTGAGTTCTTTTAAGAAAGCTTTTATGCTTTAATTGATTCAATTTTTTCTGTTGAATCATTAAGTTTTATGATGTTGATTAGAGACTCTAATTCATTCATAGAGTACTGATAATCATCATCTAAATTTAAGAAAAAGGTTTGAAAGTTTTTTTAAATGGTTCAAGTTTGACTATCCCTTCATAACATGGTTTATGTTTTAGTGCATACCATGTGGATCTACTTACTTGATTCCATTAATTTTAAAAGCAAGATTATCCTATATAGCGTGGTTTTATGTTTTAAGTACATACCATGTGGATCTACTTGCCATTCATTGATTTTAGGAAAGTTTAAAACAAAATTCAGAAAGTGCAGAAAATGATCTGCTCGGCCGAGTCTTATGATTTGCTCGGCCGAGCACATGAAACGGCGCCAAAAATGACATCATCCGGCCGGATCTTTGGTCGAGTCCGGTCGATCTCTTGAATAACCCGGGCGGGTCTTTGGTTATGCCCGGTCGGACCAAGACTTGCACGGTCGTGCGTTTATTTTTGCACGGTCGTGCATTGAATGTCGAAAAGGCAAAAGTTTCTGATTAATGGTGCTCGGCCGTGTCCTTTCCTATGCTCGGCCGAGCAGCTCAGTCGTGCGTTTTGTTTAGCGCGGCCGTGCACTATATGTCGAAAAACAAAGTTTCTGTAAAAGTGGTGCTCGGCCGTGTCATTTCCTTCGCTCGGCCGTACACTATTCACAGTTTATGGATTTTTTGAATTTCTGTACAATCGTTGTTTTCCCCTTTGGACAAAATATGCTTTTTTTCAAACCATAAAGCATTGATTAATTATATGCTTAAACAATTTTATTCATTGTTTAAATAATATTATCACCTAAGTGATTAACGTTATTTAAACACAAAATTGTTAAAGTGTTGAATGTTTAAGTTAATATGTGAATGACTTGAATTTTTCAAAGAAGATCTTGACATTTGACTAAACTTGAGCATTCATGTGATGATAAATAAAATGAACATTAAGTTGTTTTGTTAAATGCTTAAGACTATCCAAAGGAAGATTAAGCATTTAATCAAACATTGTTCAAATTACTTGTTATCAAAGTCAACTATTTATGAATCAACTCGCAATCCAAAGATTAGTTTTGATGTCATGTTAATTGACTTACTGATGGATTTCATTTGATATAATTAATCATTTATTCATAATGTAGTTACTTATAATGTTTTGTATTCATTCTTGTTCTCGATTCCCAACAGATTTACTTAACGCTTCTTCTATTACTGCTGCGATGAGCACAATTCCGATGCTTAATGGGACAAACTTTAAAACATGGAAAAACAAAATTGTAATGATCTTAGGCTGTATGGACATAGATCTCGCATTTAGGGAGCTGTTTCCTATTCCTCTTAATGATGAAAGCACCCATGAGGACCGCTTATATAGTGAGAAATGGAAACGCTCCAATCGCGTGAGCCTAATGATTATGAAAAATGTCGTCCCGGAAACCTTTTTGAACAGTGTTCCCGAGGACGTTGATGCTAAGACTTTTCTTGAGACCCTTGAAGAACGCTTTGCAAAAAGCAAAAAGTTAGAAACAAGTTCTACCTTAAGGAAACTTGTTTTCATGAAGTACAAGGGTGCCGGGAATCTTAGGGAGTACATTCTAGAAATGCTTCACCTTTCAACAAAGCTAAAAGCACTTAAGTTAGAGATATCGGAAGATCTTCTCGTGCATTTAGTTTTGATCTCTCTTCCTCCTCAGTTTGGTCACTTTGAAGTGACCTATAATTGTCAAAAAGATAAGTGGAATATTAATGAATTAATTTCACATCTGACACAAGAGAAAGATAGGTTGAAGCAATCTAAAGTTGAAAGTGCTCATTTAGCATCTACCTCTTCTCATGGGACTAAGAGAAGAGGGAAACAAATTGCAGTGACAAGCAACAAGAAGCCTAAGGGATCTAACGATCATAAAGAAAAGAAGTGCTTCTTTTGCAAAGACCTAACGCACATGAAGTATGACTGCCCTAAGTATCACGCTTGGCGTACTAAGAAAGGTATGTCATTTTGTCTTGTTTGTACTGAGGCTAATTTAGTTTCAATTCCTACATATACATGGTGGTTGGATTCTGGTGCAACAAATCACATAAGTATGTCTATGCAGGGTTGCCTGAATTACCGAAGACCTAGCGAAGATGAAAGATTCATCTATATGGGAGCTGGGAACCCGGTTGAAGTTATAGGCATAGGGACATTTAGGTTGTTATTAAGTACTGGTTATTATTTTTTACTAAATAATACATTTATTATACCTTAATTTAGAAGGAATTTAATATCTATCACAGTTTTGGACAAAGAGGGTTACTCTTGTTCGTTTGGTAATAATAGATGTGATCTTTATTTTAATTCCATTATTGTTGGTACTAGTACTTTATCAAGTAGTGATAATATTTATTTGCTTAACACTACTCAAACAATATATGAGTCCCATAATAATGAAACTAAAAGTAAAAATCGAAAGTTTTCAAGTGAAAATTCTTATACCTTATGGCATAGGCGTTTAGGTCATATCTCCAAAAGGAGAATTGACAAGGTTGTGTCAGAAGGAATCATAAATAAACTTGATATTCCTGAAAAGGGCTTTTGTATTGAATGCCTAAAAGGAAAGTTTACAAACAAAAAGAGAAAGGTATCTTCGAGAGCATCAAGCGTCTTAGAACTAATACATACGGATATTTGTGGGCCATTCCCTACTCCTTCTTAGAATGGTCAACAATACTTTATTACGTTCATAGACGACTACTCTCGATATGGATACATTTATTTACTTCATGAAAAGTCTCAATCTTTGAACGTTTTCAAGTCTTTTAAGACCGAAGTTAAAAATCAACTTGGGAAGACTATTAAGAACGTTAGATCCGATCGTGGTGGTGAATACTACGGTCGGAATGACGGTTCGGGGGAACAACGTTCGAGTCCTTTTGCTCGCTATCTTGAAGAGTGTGGTATTGTCCCTCACTACACTATGCCGGGTACGCCTAGCATGAATGGTGTAGCTGAGAGACATAATAGAACCCTTAAAGATATGGTAAGAAGTATGGTTTATTGTACTTCTTTACCTCACTCAATATGGGGCGATGCTTTGAAAACCGCAACTTATCTTCTCAACAGGGCTCTCTCTAAGGCTACTAACAATAAAATCCCTTATGAATTATGGACGAATAAGAAACCGTCCTTAAATCATCTTCATGTATGGGGTTGTCCAGCAGAAGCTAGGCCTAATAGGCCTAATGAGGGAAAACCGGATGCTAAGATAGTTAGTAGCTATTTTGTGGGGTATGCCGAGAGATCTAAGGGCTATAAATTTTACAATCCGAAAACTAGAACCTTTTTTGAAACGGGAAATGCTAGGTTCTTTGATGATGTTGAATTTAGAGGGGAAATTAGGAATAATAAATTTGAGGAAGAGGAAGAGGAATCCATTTTTATACCTCTTCCCATAAGAGTTCCAATTGGAAATCACGTACTTATACCTGAAATTCAAGAGGAACAAATAATTCAAAATATTGACTCCCCTATAAATATTGAAAACATGAAAATGTTGATCATAATGAGGAAATTCAACAGCCTCAAAATGAGGAAGAACCGGTGCCCTTAAGGAGATCCAATAGAGTAAGAAGAAGTGCCATTTCGGATGATTATGAGGTGTATCTAGCCGAGAATGAAGGACACTTAGGTTTAGTGGGAGATGAGCCTCTCACCTTCCATCAAGCCATTAATAGTCCTAATTCTCATAAGTGGATCAATACCATTAATGAAGAGTTGAAATCTATGAAAGACAACGACGTTTGGGATCTTATCCCATTACCTAAGAAACCTATTAGTTGTAAATGGATATTTAAAACCAAAAGGGATTCACAAGGTAATGTGGAAAGACATAAGGCTCGTCTTGTTACTAAAGGTTTCACTCAAAAGGAAGGTATTGATTACAAAGAAACATTCTCTCTGATATCTTCTAAAAACTCATTTAGGATCATTATGGCATTAGTAGCACATTATGACCTCTAGCTTCATCAAATGGATGTAAAGACAGCTTTTCTCAATGGAGACATTGAGGAAACCATCTATATGAAGAAACCAAAAATGGTGGATGATTTGAAACAAACTAATCAATTAGTTTGTAAACTTAAGAAATTCATTTATGGTCTCAAGCAAGCTTCTCGTCAATTGTATTTAAAATTAGTCAAGTAATTCTTTCATTTGGCTTTGAAACGAATCTTGGTGAAGATTTTATATACCATAATTTCAGTGGGAGTAAATTTATATTCTTAGTCTTGTCTGTGGATGATATTTTGCTTGCTAGTAATGACATGAACCTTCTTAAAGAAACAAAGAAATTTCTTTCAAACAAATTTGAAATGAAAGATCTTGGTGAGACATCTTTTGTATTAGGAATCCAAATACACTGTGATCGCTCACGAGGTACTTTAGGATTATCACAAAAGGCCTATATAGAGAAGTTATTACAAAGGTTTAGCATGCAAAACTGTAAACCACATGACACCCCTGTCTCTAAAAGAGATAAATTCAGTCTCAATCAATGTCCTAAAAATAATTTTGAAATCAAGTATATGAAAAATATCTCTTACGCATCCGCAGTAGGAAGCTTAATGTATGCGCAAGTATGTACTCGTCCAGACCCTGCCTTTATTGTTGGGATGCTTGCTAGATACCAAAGCAATCCGGGGAGAGAACATTGGGTTGCAGCCAAAAGAGTGATGCGGTATTTACAAAACACCAAGGACTACATGTTTACATATTCAAAGTCGGATCATCTTGAGATCATTGGGTATTCTGATTCCGACTTTGCTGGATGCCAAGACAGCCGTAAATCAACGTCTGGTTATGTCTTCACATTAGCCGGTGGAGTAGTTTTTTGGAGAAGTGCCAAGCAGACACTCGTTACTTACTCTACCATGGAAGCCAAGTTTGTTGCTTGTTTCGAGGCATCCAATCAAGCTATATGGCTGCGTAAATTCATTGAGGGACTCTGTATTGTCGATAACGTCGAAAGACCTATTAAGTTATATTGTGACAATAGGGCAGCGGTTTTGTACTCCAATAATAACAAGAGTTCGTCAAAGTCTAAGCATATAGACATTAAGTTTCTTGTTGTAAGAGAAAGGGTACAAAAGAAACAAATAGAAATACAACTTATTGGTACAAACTCTATGTTAGCGGATCCGTTTATTAAGGCGTTATCACTTTTAGTGTTTCACGAGCATGTTGCTCATATGGGTGTAACAACTTTTGATAACCTTTAATATAGTGGGAGTTTATGCTGTTCTTCATTTTATTGTTCTATTATTATTAAAGTTTTTTATTTCATTTGGTTAAAGTTGGACTAGTTGGAGAATGTGTATATATTCATTATGTTCCATGCTACACATCTATACTTTTGATCTATGTCATTTAGTTGGATTTGTATATGTGATTATAATGGGTTTAGTTGCGAATCAATTACAACGACTGCCCCTTTAGTCCTATACTTATATGGCTAATGGACAAGATTGTTATAGATGACAACAAAATGCACATAAAGGTTGTCATTTATATTATATTCATGATTTAATGGAAGTAATTTGTTTTGCAACCCAAGTGGGAGATTGTTAGAACATTATGTCTTGCAACACAATTTATTTAGCACTTTCATAAATAAAATCATGGCTATAATATTAATATAAAGTATAGTTGATAATAAAATGTGTAGAATTCCTTTTGATGTATAATTATCTAATTGTGATGGGCAAAAGGGTAATATAATATCAGTAAGCTTGAAAGGGTGTGGTCCCTAAATGAAATGTCACATTGTCTCCTATATAAAGGGTCTTCCATCAACCCTAGAGACTACTAGATTTTTTACTTTCTCATACTAAATCATCTTCATTTGTTAGAAGACTTTTGAGAGATTAAGAGACATTATCATTTAGAAGAACACAATTCCTACTCGTTCTTCACTTCTCCCTACTACATAAACTATGGATTCAACAAGTATATTTTCATGCTTCCGCCTTCATCTCTTTCCTCAATCTTATTCTGAATATGAGTATGACATTCGGGGATCATAAATTGTTCCAACAAAATTATATTTATGTTATAAATTTTTGATAATATTTTAATTGAGTATCATAATTAAATTTTATCAATTTTATTTTTTGTCAAAATTTCGTAAAATTAATCAAAATAGTGAAGATGAACTTTATTATTGTGGGACAAATAAAAGTACCAATAAAAAACTGTTCAAATATTATTATTATCTGTCTAAATAAAATATATTTTGACAAATAATATTTTTGAATAATAATTATTTATTTTAAGAAATATGACTATTTTTTTATGATAAACAAAAAGAATAATCAAGTGAAAGAGATGAGACTAATTTTTGAGTGTTTATTTACAATTTTGATTAAATTCATATGTATGTAGTTTGTCAGTACCAAACAAATTAAAATCTTACAAAATTCAGTAACTTAATGATTTCAGTTCTACATTTTCAGAACTTAATTTTCAGCTTTACCAAACAGGCTCTTAACTCAACACTCAACAGTAGATACAGCCGGGCCTAAACGGATAGGCTTGGGCCTTGGGCAACGACAAATGGCCCAATAATAGAAATGCAATTAGTACCATCTTTTCATCATCATAGAATGACTAATAAAATATACTCAGGCTCACTAATTTAAAAAAATATTATTTTTAAATGAAAGTTTAAAATTAATTTTGATCATAAGAAATGATTTAAAACAATTTTGAATATTTATTTTAAAACAAAGAAGTATAAAGTTTCCAAATGTGATAAAAGGGAATGTTAGGATTAATGCCTTTAAATTTGGGGAAGCCTAAAATTTATATGAGTTAAATTAGCAAGTTCATAATTTCAAGAAAGAAGGAGTAAAAATGTTTTTTGCTAACGCTTAAAAGCTAAAGCCATAAAAACAGAAGTTTTGATCGCCAACGACAAGAGAGAACGCCCAGGATAAGCTCAATGTGGGCCGGACAATGTGGGCTGGACAATGACGTTTGTGTGGCAGTATGTTGTCTTTGTTTCTAAGGAAATTGAAGATTCCTTATTAAACACAATTAGGTGACCGAATTTATTAGGGATTTAGAGGATACGTTTTATAGTACTCTTCTTCTGTCCCAAATTAGTTCAGTTTTTTTACACAGAATAGAGAGATCAATAATTTTAGATTTAGGGTTTGCACAGTTAGGAATTTTGTGATCTGCAAAGTAAATTAGTGTGATCTTGTGTAATTGTTTCTCCAGTGATAATAATATTATCTCCCCTCCCCGTGGACGTAGCCAAGTTGGTGAACCACGTAAATTTGTGTTCTTGTGATTGATTTCTTTTCGCATGTCTTGTTTAATTGCTCTAACAGGGATTTTTTTTTTTTAATAGGGAATCATTTTTTTTCTTAAGCAAGAGACTGTTATTATTGCTCGGAAACCAAATTCTCTACATGCAATTCTTTGGTTTGTTCGGTTAAGTTGTTTGATTACCAGCAATTAGAGTATCAATATACTCACTCCGTCCCACCATAAGTGAGACCAACTTGTGGAGCACAATAATTAAGAAAAAAATAATATATGTGTGGTAGAAAATGAAGAAAAAGAATGAATGGGGTAAATAGTAGTTATGGTTGAATAAATTGAGTGGTGAAAAATAAAGAGAGAGAATGAGTGGGATTAAATGATAGAGTTTATTGAATATAAATATATTAAACATTTCCATTTTTGGCAATTTTACTTGTGGTAGGACGGAATAAAAAGAAAATTAGTCTCACTTATGCTGGGCGGGAAGAGTATATGTTAGGTTCATTTGTTTAGCGATATCTTAGGTTAGGAGAGAGAGAAGAGTCCTCGAATTCTAAACTTATTGTGAAGTTTGACTTTACCACTTAACTAATCTTTTTCAGAAAAAGTTCAATTCTTTTGTAATTTTAATATTTACTATTTTATAAAATTATTTTAGTTTATACACATTACTTTGATTTGTCTCACTTTATCAAGGAAATAATAATATTATATAAGATAATTAACATATTTGCTCTTTTGAAAAATTTAATTCATTCATCCCCAATGAATGTTCGTTTTCTATCAAAAATAAAAAATCTTCAATGAATTTTCACCTAAAATTTCATACTCCATGCATATTTCGTAAGTAATGTATTTACCCATCCTTGTTACTAAATTATTAAAATCCATTATGTTGCATAATATCTATGAAATAAAAATAGACAATGATTTTAGAGCTGATGGAGTTACAATAACAGTTTATAATGTCTGTTAATTTAATAAAATTGCTAATTTTTACAAATTTTAATTGCAAATTTAATAGAATTTTTATTCATATACGAACACGGATTTTTTTTAGTATATATTGAATAAATAATATAATAAAGTAAAAATATTTGATCATTTACACACATTTTGTTTATACACTACCCAAAAAGATGAGTGTAAGTTTGTGCATAATTTATATTTTTGTAATAAAACATTCATTTTCGCTCAAAATAAAAATAAATATTTAAATGCTAGAAAAAAAAAATTATAATTCATTGAGGTCAACCTATGTTTGACTTTATTCCGAGAGTAGCAACCACTAGAACCGATGGATGCTGCGGATCAAGGGAGATCTCTAATTCACAGAGCCCAGAACATATATACTCCCTCCGACCCATTTCAAATTGCAAATACTAGGTTGGCACGGGGATTAAGGGAAAAAGTGAAAAAGGTGATGTGTTGTGAGTGTTGATAGTTGAGTGGAGAGAGAAAGTGGGGTAGAAAATAGTTAGTGGGTTAATGGATGTGAGTGTGCAAGTGGGTTAAAACTTGCTATTTTTGGATTTTGCAATGTTAGTTGGGACACCTTTTTTGGCAAGTTTTGCAATTTGAAATGGGACGGAGGGAGTAAGCACTTTTCTCCTCTTTCTATCTGTAAGCGATTGTCGGTAGATACTACCTTCACCTCCGTCCCCAAAATGATATTCATATTTTTGTTCACTTTAGCAAAAAAAAAATAAAAAAAAATTAATTAATAATTTTGAATTAATTTATTTTTTTTAATAAAAATCTAAAACTTGTTATTGATACACCATCAACAATATTATCAATAACATTTTTTAGATTTTTATTATAACAATTATATCAACTTAAAACTATTGCTCAAATTTCCTTCACAATAACATCAAAAAGGATATAAAAATCTTTGGGACGGATAGAGTACTAAACAATGATCGATGGGAAGAAGTTTTGTATATGTACCTTAAAAGAACCAGATGGAAGTGTTAAGTATGAACATAACCTTAACTAACCTCGATGGTTCCGAGAATTAGAATTAACTTTGTGGAGGTCTGACCGGCACACCTTAAGGTTTCCTACGGAGGAGAAATGGCGCGGGCGTCTCATTAAGGGGCAACTGCGTCATCTCTCCTGCGTAGCGAACCTTTATGATGACCTTATCTCCATAATCCATTGAAAGAGGAGTTGATTCCTCATTGAGAAAATGTGTGGTTTCTTTATAGGGAAACAAAATAGTCCGTACACTATCTGCTCATTTTTTTTTTTGAAGGAAAAAAACAAAAAAACGTTGTCAACTTCCTTCATCTCATTTTATGGTTTAAAGTTAGAGAAAAAATTGTCAACTAGAATTTGCAAAAAAATTGATTATGAGCATACAAAAATTTAAAATTATTGATGAGAATATTATATAAGGGTGAATCAACTGCAAATTTCAAAATTTATTAGGATTTTTTTTAAAAGTCTTTTAATTAAAAAAGAATAATGCTAGGGGCACAAAAAAGTCACAAAATTTTACTCACAAAATCCTATGTGTAATGATTTCATTGGTGTTTTTAATTAGAGTGTGGCGGGTCCACTATCGATGCAACCAATAAAATATCGTCACCTCATTTTATAAGCAAGATTTTGTGACCATATTATATGCCCCTAGCATTGCTCATTAAAAAACTGATTTAATTTGGGTTCGTTGCATCTTCTGTTTCTATTATGTGGCTGGTATTCACTCTCACACATACACAATGCTGCAGACAAAAACTTCATTTTCAGCTAGCCTGCTGTATAGGAGTAAATTTGCTGACGTTAATCCTTTGTACATCATCATCCTACTCTTCTAATAAGCTTTTTGCCAACATTTATCTTGAACAAAAACTAGCATTATATTTATAATTTGAAAATAAGTCATTACGACGGCAATTTGTCCATTAGAAAGAAGAGCAACTCTCCTGTACACCCGTGCGACGGGATTTTCCAATTTTTTTTTTTTTTTTTTTTTTTTTTTTGGCCACCTCAAACTTTTTTCCTCCCAACAAAAGTAACTTATTATAACAAAATGAAACACTTTTTCCTTTTCAAATGTAACACTTTTTGTTCCAAAATGTACCACTATTTTGGTGCAATACATTAAAAATAACATAAAGATTGACAACTAAACTAATGTCACACTTTTTATAAATGAATGTAACACTATTTTTTCAAATGTAACACTTTTTCTTTCAAAATATACCACAATTTTGATGCAATAGATAAAATATAACATAAAGATTGACAACTAAACCAATGTCACACATTTTATAAAGAAATGTAACACTCATTTTTTCAAATGTAACACTTTTTTTCTCTGAAAATTAACATAGGATTGACAAACTAAACTAATGTTACATTTTATAAAAAATGAATGTAACATTTTTTTATCAATTTGTAACAGTTTATATTCTTAAATGTAACATTATATCTAAAATGTAACAATTTTTATTGAGAAAGTAACAATTGAAATGCAAACCCATTTTTTTTGTAAAAACTGATGTTACCTTTAACATTAGAAAGTGTTACTTTTTGAAGATGAAATTGTTACTTTTATCAGAACCAAGTGTTACATTTCAGTTGACAAGTAGATCAATTTTTTTTGTCTTAAAAATTATGTTTTTTTTAAAAAATAAAACCATATCATGACCTATGTAGTTTTTTTCGTCTTGTCGAGACGAACACAACGGTATTTTTAAATATTTTTTTCGATTTATAAATCTCAAGATATATCATTTTGAAGTTATTGGGTGTTTTTTCTTTTAAAAGACACATGTCGCTTTCACTAAAGAAAAAAAAAAGAAAGGAAAGGGACACATGTCACGACCGGAAAGGTGGAAAGGATGGAACCGGGCGGATATTACATGGAGCGGGCGGGCCGACCCGTGGGCATACCCGCCGCACGGGGTGCGGCCGCCGTTCCTAAGAATTTGTCTAGAAAGAATCGAGTAAACAACCAAAATGACCCGCGTACTAACCAGTTATTTCATATTTACCTCCGTACCATTAAAACGACAAATCTGACCTGCGTACTATTAATAAATTACTCAAATTGACCTAAATCGTTAATGAATGTTATAAATCTTAACTGACGTTACTAGATTTAACGGAATTACAATAAATAGTTTCAAATCACTTCCATAAATATGAAAGGGCTAAAATGATAAATAATAACTTAGACATTACCCCCAGGGATGGCCAAAACCGGTTCCGGGCCCGGTTCCGGTTCGGAACCGCCGGTTCCGGTTTGGCAAAAGGGTGAACCTTAACCGGCCCGGCCTAACCCCGGATCCGGTTCCGGTTGGCACAAACCGGTTCCGGTCCGGTTCGGCGGTTTTTTTTTTTTTTTTTTTTTTTTCAATTTGATCTGACATTCTGACTTGACTGATTAAAAAAAAAAAAAAAATTGACGAGTAAGTCTCTCTCTCGCACTGTCTCACTCACTCAGTGCCAGTGGTGTCACTGTCTCTGTCTGTCAAAGACTCCTAGCTAAAAAGGGGTAGTATTATAGTATAGTATTAGTAAAATAGTAGGGTTGAAATTTGAAATTGAAATGCTTTGCTTTTAAGTTTTTACCTTTTTTTTTTTTCTTTCTATTTCTTTCTACTATCTAATATCTACTATTAATAAAATTATTTTACAAGTGATTTATTTTTTTAAAAAAATAAACCTAAATCAACATTATATTGAAAAACAAACAAAGAAAAAAATAAAACAAATGATAGTATATAAAAGAAAAAAGGGACGGTACCCTTTAAATTTTATTAATTAAAGGCAAATTTACAATGAGGGGGACAACCAACCTTGCCCTTTTATAATTAAGGGAGGACATTAGGAGCCTTTACCTCTTTTTATTACAAATATTTATCTAAATTCTAACCTATAAAAAGAAAATGCAATAACAATTAAATAAATTACATTTTACTTACCTTAATCACTTCCCGATTTAGTCTCATCAAAGTACTCGTCTAAAACATATTTTGGCGCCTCATCTTGCGTTCTTTTTTCCGCTCTAACCCAATCATTCAACAAATTACAAGCTTCGAAACTATCGGATGATAAATTGTGACGATTATGCTCAATATTCCCACCAATGCTAAACGCTTGCTCCACCGAAACCGTTGATGCGGGACAAGCAAGTACTTCTTTTGCAATTCTAGCAACGATAGGAAATTTTTTTGCTTTGCTTGCCCACCAATTTAAAATATCAAAATCATCTTCATCTTCAAAGTCAACGGTTAAATATTTATCAAATTCTCCATTAGCACCGGTAGTACGAGATCGTCCACTAGTTCCATAGTAGTTTTTAACAAATGATGGTCGTGCTTGTGATGAAGTGGTGGTAGAGGAAGGTTGAATATGAGTAGTAGTAGCACTTGGAGTTGGAGTAGCATCACCATATATTGACTTGTATTCTACAAAAATTTCTAAAATGCTTGTCTAACATTAGCAACTTTTTGACCAACATTAGGAAAATTGAGATCATTTAACAAATAAAAGTTTGAATAATAATATTCCAAAAAAGTTGTTAAACCCGCCTCTCTAACTCTAGGATCTAATAACTTAGCAATTAAAAAAAGATCGGGGATGTCAAGCAAATATTTAACCCACTTTAATCGCATTCTTAAAACCGCATCTTTAAGAAATATATCATTTTGAAACTCAGAAAATACACTAGAAATTTCTAGACAATGATCAAGAACTAAATTAGAAGTGGGGTAATACGCACCGGATAACGCCGTGGTTGCAATCTCGAATTTCGTCAACAAATTCATCATAGTCTCACATTCATCCATTGTTGAGTATATAAATTTGCACCATAGTTAATGGATCCCAAGAACATGCAAATTTCATTTCTCCAATTCCAAGTTTCTTGTAATACATGAAGGGTAGAATTCCATCGCGTTGGAACATCCGTTGGGAATTTTTTTTGTTTTTTCCCTTGACTTGTGCAATAATGCCTCCATTGCCTTGTGATTTTTGAATTTTTCATAATAGTATGAACCGCATCTTTAATTAAAGTAATTGAAGTATCCAAAGCACGCAAACCATCTTGGACACACAAGTTTAAAATATGACACAAACATCTAATATGAAAAAATCGACCACCTAGTGATGGTTTACAAACTAAAATTAATTCGGACAAACTAGCGGTATTAGCACTAGCATTATCAAAAGACATTGAAAAAACCTTTTCAACTAGATTATATTCTTTCAAAATTATTTGTAACATATGAGCTATATTATGCGCGGTGTGTGCCTCATCAAATATTCGATATGCAAGTAATCTCTTTTGAATTCTCCAAGAATCATCTATCCAATGGCATGTTACACCCATATAAAAATGTCTTATTTTGCTATCGCTCCATATGTCAGAACAAATAGAAACCTTAGATGACAAATGACCAAATGTCTCAAATAAAGCATATTTCATTTCTGCTACTAAACTTTTAACATCACGAGTGAGGGTTGTACGAGCTACTTTCGTAGCGGAAGGATTAAGAGAAAGCTTAATTAATTGTTCATAGTCTTCGTTATCGGGAAAACTAAAGGGAAGGGATTGCGCACAAACAAATTTAGCCATTTGTTTCCTATGGTTTAAATGATCATATGAAAATAAATTAGAAGAAGTTTGAGAACACGTACCTTGATTGGGTTGTTGCACAAATCCTTGCAATTGTGCTTGCTTCGAATCTATGCCATATTCTCCGGGATGATGGTTTCTTATATGTCGATCCATAGTACCGTATCCACCCCCTTTAGAGAATGAAAAAGTTGTTTCACTCCCCTTTGGACATAGTTGCATATTGCCGTGAAATTCCTACCCGTGCCATCATTGACGGGTATTTTTCTGTAGTGTTTCGTGAAAATTGCGGATTCTTGTCTTTTGGCTTTAGGAGGTCTCGGGATATTACTTCCTTTACGACGACGCCCTCCCATTGCTATCGCTTCCATATTATTGGCATCACTTTCTTCAGTATTTGGAGTTGAACTTGGACCATCTTCAAATGGTGGTGGTGGTGACGGTGCAAAATTTGGAACTTCTTCGTCGCCTTCATTCCATTCCCCCACAAATTTTCATTTGCTCCCGCAGCTCCCCCTTCAAAATAGAGACCTTCGGGATCAACAAATGATGGTCGTGGTTGATCAACAAATGATGGTCGTGGTTGATCAACAAGTGATGGTCGTGGTCGATCAACACATGATCGTCGTGGTGGATCATCAACAAGTGATGGTCGTTGTGGATTAACACATGATCGTCGTGGTGGATCATCAACAAATGATGGTCGTGGTGGTGCTTGGGTTGGGGTGATGAAGATGAGACTTTCTCCTTACCGGATTTACTCTTGTGGCT
The DNA here is from genome assembly GCA_026119855.1 of Campanula takesimana. Taxonomy (NCBI): domain Eukaryota; kingdom Viridiplantae; phylum Streptophyta; class Magnoliopsida; order Asterales; family Campanulaceae; genus Campanula; species Campanula takesimana. The sequence goes on from JAOWBW010000677.1 coordinate 53,259, forward strand.
TGTCAATTTTTAAGGAAATTACTCATGATGGAAAAAATATGTCGTAGAGAGAAATGAAGATGACAGGAACTAAGGTTGAAAGTCTTGAATCAGATTATTTCGTTTGAGAGAGTTGAGAGAGATAACTGAGTTTTGATGAAGTAATTTATTTGGAGAGGGAAATAGTTTTTATAGTTAGAAAATTTAATTAGGATAACAAAAATATTTTTTTTATTATTTTTTGAAGTCTGAAAAGTCGTCCAAAATAGTAGTCAAAACGGTCATATTTAGTCAAATTCCCGTTACTTAACGGGAATAAACGGTTAAAAATTAAATTTCTAACGGGTATAAAATGGCTTGTCAATGTTTGTTCATTGTTGTTGCACATCCGACATAAAAAAAAGAAAAGGCAAGGGATGGGATGGGACTAGACTAGGTAGGGTAGGGGGAGGGAGTACTACTTACTTACTAAATTAAAGTGACTAGGTCTAGCCTCTAGGGTAGGGAGGGAGTAGTGAGTACACACACACACATGACACCACACACACACAAACACAACACACACGTTATTCTTCTGACACTCACACACACTACACAACAACACACAACAGTACATATACACGCGTTATTCAAAATAACTAATGGCCGGTTCTTTGCACCGGTTCCGGTTAACGGTTCACGGTTCCGGTTAACGGTTCACGGTTCCGGTTCAAAGAACCGGCGGTTCACCGGTTTTGGTACCCCTGAACCTGAACCGGACCGCGTGACTCACGGTTCCGGTTACTCCGGTTCCGGTTTTCTCCCCGGTTCGCTCCGGTTCCGGGCTTTTCCGGTCCGGTTCCGGTCCGGTTTGGCCATCCCTAATTACCCCCCTTTTATAAACAACCCAGCTCAGATTTTCATCAAGATTTTGAAAATGCAAGAAAATTTTCAAGCTTCTTCTCCGGCTAATCTATCCCCAACGACCGCCGGCCGACCGCCATCTCCTCCACCAAAGTTTTTCCCTTCCTCTCTCTACCACCTCCCCTCTCCTCTGTACGTTCCTCCTAAACCTCCTACTCTGGGCCTTCATCGATCTCCAAATAATTGGCCTAACAAACACATGTCCCTCACTTTCGCCGTTGACCATTGGTTCTTCCCTTGCGGCAACTCCTCCAGGTTTGCTTCGTCCCCTCCTTCTATTATCTCTCGTCATCTTTAATTCCAAATCTGATGGCTTAATTGAGGAGGTTAGGGTTCCAATTTGCTGAAAATGGAGGTGAAACTTACTGTACCGAATTTATTTATAGCTGGGTTTAACCACGAGATTTTACGAAAACAAGAGGAATTGAATGGGAATAGACCTATAACTGAAGTAGCAGCTCAGGTTGTGAAGATTCAAGAGAGAAATCAAAGAACCCAGCAAGAAACTTCATCAATTTGGGCAAAAAAAAAAAAACTCAGAATCGAAGTTTTGATGCTATACATAATAGAGGGCTAAAATGGACGAAAATACATGGAAAACCCAGGTGTTGATCGAGCAAGAACAAAGTGTAAAGCCAAGCCTAAAAGAAAAGATAGATCCCAGCAAGTATTCAACATTTCTAAGAGGTTTTAGGGCTTGCCATGGGGAGAACTTTCTCCTAACATAGAGAGAGAGAGAGAGAAAATTTTCTAGAGAGAGAGATGGATTGGATGAACTATACACTGTACTGTAGTGGAATGGAGGGGTGGGGATTGTGAGCAAGGAGTGTTGACACTATTTTTAATTGCGAAGAAGAAATTTTGGGAAGAAGATAAAGTTGATCGGAAATTATGAAGGTGGGTGGTTGAAAATTGTGGAGGTCGCCGGAAATGGAGGTGTGTGTGAGTTCAAAATGGTAAAACTGGAAGAATGACTATGTGTTGCGTTATTGTATTTGTTTGGGGTGTGTTAAGTGAGTTATGATTTTGTTAGGTTATGAGAGCAATTTGAAAATTTTAATAGTAACATTCGTTAAAAATTTAACGCCCATTAACTTTTATTAACATTTTAAACAATTTTGGTTATTTCTATTATTTTTTATATAGTACGCAGGTTAGATTGGTTGTTTCGTTAGTACGCAGGTAAATATGAAATAACTGGTTAGTACGCGGGTCAGTTTGGTAGTTTACTCGAAAGAATCCTGTTAATTTAAAGTTAATTGTGGGTTTGCTCTTGCGTAGAGTTTACTTTCCGTTGTCTATAATGAATATGGCCAATGTGAGTGGTGGGTCCATTATTTATGCAACCAATAAAATATTTGTTGGGTACGGGCGGAAGCGGTTCTCGCACATCAACCACAAATAGGTTATGAAACACCATTAATTTGGACAACAACAATAATACATGAAAAATAAACAATACAAGATTTTAACGTGGTTCACCTCAACATCAATGGGCTACGTCCACGGACCCATCAACTACTTCACTATATAATCATGGAATTACAAGCACTCGAGTTTTAATCAAGAAACTCACAAAGACTCACAACTCACCACTATAAACGGTATTATTGTTGGATATTATGCCCTAGGCCTTTGAGAAAGGCCTATGCGTTATATCATAGCTTCGTTGTTATAGAGATGACAAACCAGATTATTATATCTTTTGCATGTTTATTATTAGCACTTATGAAGAGCTAGCATAAGTTTAATGGATAATCATATGATGATTATGGTGCATAGGATGCAGATTAAACTTGTGGGTACTTGTTGGAGAACAAGGTACTGGATAGACCCGTTATGAGATTTATGTCATGGTCAAATGCTATAATTAAATCTCACAATAGTTATATCATTTGATATCATTTGACCTGAGATTATCATGGTCTTCCACATGATGAACATTATGTTTGCATAGTCCAACGCTACCTTTAACCGGGTAGTTATAAAGGCTATGTTTGGCATAATCGGATTCCTGTAGGGAAGAATGATAAGTCAAGATGGGATTTGTCCCTCTCTCAAGAGAGATATCTGCTTGGCCACTTGATGAGTGAGATTGATGATAGTGTATGACCATACCCAAATGAATTGATGTGATCAATGTCATTTGCTCATATCAATCTACTCGGGATCGAGAAAGCATTGGACAACATAAGTTGACGTGGACCATGACTTATGTCCAATATGATATCGCGTGACAAAAGGATTGTGATATGTTCTATAATGTAACTTTGGACTTTATAAGTTATACTAATTGGGTAGTCATAATGGCTTGCTAGAGTCCGCTTATGACTTACGGGTTCTGAATGGTTCGGACTCGTTGCCAACTTAGTATAATCCTATTGGGTCACACACAATAGAACGGATTGAAAAAGGCTGAAAATCTGGGATTTTATAGACAGCGACCGTACGGACATAATGGTGGCGTACGGCTCCATAGGAGCCGTACGGCTGCTATGCCCGAATCTGGTCAGTTTGTTTAGATTTCTTCTGTGACAAGGAATCCCGATCTCAAACGGAATTAGGTCAAACCTTCATATAAATATATGCAGCCGGGTTTGACAGCCTCTAATGTTGATTTTGGAAATCATAACACATTGTTTTAGAAATAATAAAACATAGAGAGGTATGATTATTAGTTTTGAGATTTAGAATCATCAAAACTCTATAATCAATGGAGCAAAATAATTACTACGAAGAAATTGTTTCTTCATCAAGCCTTGGATCTAGCAATCAATCAAGAAGGTGTTCTTGAGTCCGTTCGACGTGTGGATACCGGTAGAGGGTGTTCTCTTTTCAACACCTAAAGTCCGTGTTCATGGATTCGATCTTCAAGGGTTAGTTTCTTTCATCTTGTATTAAATTTAAACAACATGCACGGATCCAGGCTCATGGGTGTTTGATCTTATGTTTATTCCGCTGCGCATGATGCATCAAAACCCAACAGTGGTATCAGAGCCTCGTTCATCGTTGATTATTTTAATACATCATGTCTAAATTATTTAATTCGATTATATGATTTTGCATGATGATAAGATGAATATGTGATTTGAGTTTTATATTAGATATAAAAAAAATTATGAGCATGATTATATGGGATTATGTAATTATTATGTTGATTTGATCTATATGAATAATTGCATGTTGGGGATATCAATAAATAATTAGATTATATGTATTGATAATTTAGATCTAATTTGTATATGTAATAATTGTTTATTCATGATATTGATTAGATCTATTTAAATTCGTAATCTGTAAATTCGTGTTGGTTTAATCTGATTAATGCATGAACACGATAATGGAATTGATCGAATTTAAGAAATTCTGGAATTCTGGGAATCTGGACCAAGGAGCCGTACGGACCATGGCCCTCGTAATCCCAGAATCTGTTTTGTTTTCTGGTTTCCTGATTGTTCTGTAAATCGTTTAAGGAATTCGAATCAGGAACTGTATCTGGTTTCAGATGGCAGGTTTCCGAAACCGTGTTTCCTGAAATATGATTTAATCCATAAAATTACAGAAATCAGAGTTCTAAAGAGTTCAGAATTGCTGCAGTCTATGAAATTTATGAGACAATGAATGATCTTGAAACAAGTTACTTTTTATATGGAAATGTGGATGCCTCTTGGCTTAGTTTCGGTCGTATGGAATAATTACTTGGTTTCTTGATCTTAGTACGGAAATGTGAATGCCTCTTGTCTTAGTTTCGGCCGTACGTTTTGTGCTCTCAATCTATAGATGTTCTGCGGAAACAAAAGGTTTCAGAATTTATCCCTATAAACAAAGTGCAAATTGTTTGCAGAGAAGGAAACTAAATTTGAATTAATTCATTGTATGGACCAATGGTAGGCTTACGCCTTGTTTCTGGGAATGCGAATGAAATATCCAATCTGTAAATTGTTTACAGATGATTTAGATTTCGTCCCCATAATGTTGCTTCATAATTAAATCACAAGATTTTGCTTCTGTTAATTAATTTGATTAGTTAACATACATTATGCAAAGACTATATTATATTATGTGTGACATAATTAAATATATGATGCATGTCTTTATGTAAATAAACCTTCTCAAAATTTTAAATTTTATGCCATCCAAAATTTAAACACTTGTGAAGTACCTTGATCGTTTTGGTGTGGTTTATCTGCCAAAGCAGGGCACATCATTCTATCATTGAGAAGCAAGATGAGGAAAAAGTATACGTTTAAAGTGGTCAAACTTAATTAGGCTATCATAACGGTTATGAGCCTAAGGCATAAGATGAGATTAAAACATGTAAGACATAAGATGTCATAAATCCGATAAAGGATCTAAGAGTCACATGTGATGTGATTGATAAGGAGTTATCTACCTAAATAACTTGGTTTTGAGGTTCATGTCAAAGCAGACTCACAAATCAAGTGAAATATGGATCTTAGCCCATTTAAATTATATTATACAAGAGTTGTATTTGAAAGTGTATAATTTAGTGGGAGTATTTATGAAATACATTAATATCTCTAAATGATAATAGTATGAAATATATGTGTATATTTATTTGCATATTGTGTAGGATATTTTAAACTTTAATCATGATTAATTACTGCGATAGACCCCACTTAAAAAGAATAAGATTAACTTCCATGACCTAGTCATGAGCTTAAGAATTGTTCTAAAGAAAGAACGGAAGTTATGAATTCTGTTGGTCCCAAAGGGGCAACAAGGGTATGAAAAATGCTAGGGGGTGAATAGCGTTTTAAAATTCTTTTCAAACCCTTTTGCAAATCAATGGCAAATGCGCACAACTCTAATTTTGGCTAAGCATAGCGCGCAACAAGAGTGTGAAATGCACAGCGGAAACTTAAAGTAATCACTAATGCGCAGGTATATGCGCACGAGTGTAAAACGCACACACTAAGTTTGGCTTAAAGAGAGGCACAAAATGTTCTAAGGCAGAAAGCAAACAAACACAATTCAAACAGTGCAAGACAATCTACAAAGATAAAACAAAGCAATATATCAGAAAAGCTTAAATGTAGAATGAAAAGCAAAGTAATGAGACAAGCTATTTGGAGAGGTTCGATCGGAAAGATCTACGTCCTCTACCAAGATGGTTAGTCTTGGATTTCTAACGATGAAATTTATATTGATATGAGGAGCTTTTACAAGATTACAAGGAATCAAAACTCAAATCAAAATCTATTCTATGAAGAGCAAATCCTAGACTAAACGGTGTTTCTCAAGAAGTTAGATCTAAATGATCAAAGCTTCAAGAGGTGCGTGTGTGTCAGAAATTCTGGCTCTAAGAATCTATGAGATGAAGAGCACAAAGAATTTTGGGTGATACAAGGCTTATTGGATCTGGGCTTGGTTGATTATAAAGGTATGAAGGTTGATCTTGAGAATTCTGGAAATATGCAAGCAATATTCAAATCTTCAAAGTTTCTCTTTGGAAGCAAAAACTCAAGCAGCTTGGAAATGAGGAAGAGCAGGGCTATTTATAGAGGAGCTTAAAAAACTAGCCGTTGGAGCTCTGAGCAAGGACGATGATCTGGCACAATGTGATTGGTGCGCAGGTGTCCTTTATAGCCGTTGGGGCTCTGATCAAGATTGATGACCTGGCATAATATGATTGGTGCGCATGTGTCTTTGAGCCGTTGGAGACTGAGCATGAAGACCAAATTCAAAGCTTCTTCTAGAAGATTGACAGCTGTCTTCATTTTGAATTTCAAACTGAGGCGCGTCTCCATCTACATGTATGCTGAGTGTACACTTTTTGTCGTATGTACACATCATCACTTTGGATAATTCCAAAAAGCGTAGCTTGACTTGACGCTTTCCCAGCTTCTAGAATGAGGTCAGGAAATGAGAGAATTGACTAAGGCAAATCTGCACGCGCATGGAAGCCATGCGCATTGAGTTGCCCAGATGGGTGCTGCGCATGGAAGTCATGCGCATCACACTTAGACATTTGCACATGAGACCTCAAAATCAAAGTGTAAGATAAGAGAGTTGTTGAAATGTGAAGGACCAGGTCTGAAGGACCTGCGCATGGGAGTCATGCGCAAGTGATGGATGCGCAGATGATGATCTGCGCATGATCTTCATGCTTGCTCCTTGGTCTTCTTCAAATCTTGAAATTAAGTATAAGCGCTTTCCAAGCTTCAAGAATACGAGGTTGTTGAAAGATAAGCATAATGACTAAGTTAATCTGCTCTGCTCATAGAAGTCATGCGTATAGAGAATCTGCAGACGTTCTGCTCATGAAAACCAAGCAGGTGTTGTTCTCCACATGAAAGGAGCAGATAATGTTCTGTGCATGGAAATGAGCAGGTAATGCTATGCGCGTGGAGAATGAGCAGGTGTTGCTCTGCGCATGGAAAATAAGCAGGTGATGCTCTGCGCATGAAGAATGAGCAGGTGTTCACTGCGCATGAAAATGAGCAGATGTTCACTGCGCATGAAAATGAGCAGATGATGCTCTGCGCATGAAATGTCCTGCGCATTATACTTGGTCTTCAGTAATTGAAACCTCAATTCTAAGCATAATCCCTAACCACTAAGCCTATTCTAAAAAGTGGACTTAACTAAAAATTGAAGTTATAAAACTTCTTACATAGGATCCTAAAGTCCATAAAATATACTTAGGTGATGGTATCAATCAATTCTAACATAAATTGGGAGGGTTAAGAAATAAGCATACCCAACAATCTCCCCCTAAATGATTGATACCATTACCTACTATAACAAAGGCAATTCATTGTACTTGATAATAACATGTCCATAAGAATGTAAATGGTAAATCATGCCTCAAGTCAACGCACACACTATCCAGTGTTATAGATTTCTAGTCTATCCAAAAGAAATGAACTTACAATATGGGAAAGACAGAAATATCATTAAGCGCATACAAATAATATGAGTTTAAATATGCGTTTAAACTGAATGTTTAAACATAATGCGTAGAAATATGAGCAGTCAAGTATATGCGCATGAAGTTTGAAATAACGCATTCATTGTTCCACAAACGAAAAGTTTGAATTGAACAAGGTTTTGGGAAAAGCAATGATGCATTATAAGATTAGTGTTCACCTTTGAGAGAGCTCTGCGTACTTCATCTTGTAACTTCCCAAATTGCTTTGGGCAAAGCTTCAATATCAGAAGCGGTTGTCTTTGTTAGATTACTCTCCCCCTTAATGGCACAATCAATAGCCTATAGTATATTGGCCTGCGCATCGAGCCTAGCAGCCTGCGCATCCAATTGCTTTTGAATCTTTGCTCGCACATTGACCACTTGAGGGATCTGAGGGAGCAGAAACCGGAGGAATGATATACTGAGGTCCACGTGGCATGCGCATGAAGTTCATGCGCAACAATAGAATGCGCATAATTTCCTTGAAACTCAGAAATATTTTGCCTTATGCGCAACATCTTGTGCGCTTCAAATGCGCAGGCGCACGAGGCATGTTGGGTATGCTTATTTCTTAACCCTCATACTTATGTTAGAATTGATTGATACCATCACCTATTAACATTTTATGGACTTTAGGACCCTATGTAAGAAGTTTTATAACTTCAATTTTTAACTTAGTCCATTTTATTGTATAGGCTTAGAATATAGGACTTGGAGCGAAAATGAATGAAGATCTAAGCAAGTCTGTGGTCACTGCGCAGGACTACTCTACGCAGGACACCACTGCGCAGGTATCTCCTGCGCAGCATTCTATCTTGCTCAATTTTCGATGCATTCAGATCACCTAACTTGGAAAACACTTTGAAGATGTACGCTTATTAAAATGCTGAGGTGTGCAGAAACGACAAAGCAAGCACACTCTGTAACGACCCCAAAACCACTCTAATTTTCTTAACTTAAAATGGAACTTTTATGTGCATTTTATGTGTTAGAAAATATCTTTATGACTTCCACATCTTACTTGATTAAATGTGCTATTTACTTAGTTAGTAGTAATAATGGTTAAAGGAATAAATGAGTTAGTTGAAACTTTAGGGTTCAAAGTGTAACTTTAAAGTTCATGGGCTTAATTGTTGAAAATGAAAGTAGAGGGACCAAAGTGAAAAGTAGAAAATATCAAAAGCTTCTTATCTCCTCACCTCTTCCTCTCTGCGTATACCATTTCATTTTTCCATTTTACTCTCTCTGGTTCACGAAGGAAATAGGTAAGTTCAACCAATTTCGATTTAATTCTTTTTATTTACTTATCAGTTTTAAAAAAATAATTATATAAAAATGATCAGGGCGTTGAGTAGGTCATTTCTACCCGAACAAAACATATTTCTGCGATACTTTTTCCGGAAATAGGTAAGTTACTAATTCACTTTAAATACTAAATGGTCATATATTTGCTATATGTGTGATATGTGGTGAAATTATTGTGAAAAGAATTTCATTGTGATACTTGTTTATTTGGGACAAAGGGAGTATAATTATACTGGGTAAGTGACTTGGTTTTGTATGCAAGTATGTTTATATTGTGAAAATGTTAGTATAAGTGTGTGAAAGTATACTCCTATTTGTGGGACGGTAAAATATTAACTTGAATTAAATGTTAAATAAGTATATTATAAAATTATACTATTATTCTTGGGACGGGGAAATGTATGAAAGTATCCTAAATGAGTATATTGGTATATTAGGAAAATTATATTTATATTGATACTTCTACTTGTTAATTTTGTGATTTGGGTAATATTTGATATACTTGTAATTTTGGGACAAGGGAGTATATAGAATTGGTTTTAGCTGGATGTGGAATGGCTTAGAAACTCAAGTTGTAACCTTAATGGCAGTTACTAAAGTTGTATAGTTTATGTGTTATACTTTTGGGACGGAAGGAGTAAAAATGAACTAAAGAAGAAATCTGGGATTGGCCCAAAATGGGAGGGGGCGCGCGCACCATAAATAAGGAGGCGCACGCACCCCATTGTTATCAACTAGGCAAAGTGTCTGATCAAGGGAAGCGAGCGCACCCTTTTGGGTGGGGCGCGCGCACCCTTAAGTGACCAAAAGTTTGAGGCTTCTGATGGAAGGGAGCGCGCGCACCCTATTGGGTGGGGCGTGCGCACCTCCCCTGTTTTTTCCAGTTTGATAGTTTGTTTAACTTGGTATAAGAGGACAATTGTTTGTGTAGTCCTTGGGGTGTTTAGGACCCGAAGTGAATGTGTATGACTTTTATGTCGTTGATGATAAAGATTGGGTTGTGACTAAATGTTCTTGTTATGGACTCTTTATGAGAAATCTTTTGTGTGCATCTTGTGATGTATTTGGCTTAGTTCCTTCTTGGATTAAATGCCCCGGTTTTGTTAGCAAGTATTCATTACTGTGCTTCTTGTGAAAAGTCCAGCTGGTCTTGTTGTGAGTCAGCCAATGAAGAATTATAGTGGTACAGGTAAGTCCACTATAAGGTTTTCCATTGGGAGCTTCTGAGTCAGCCAATGGAAGAATTATAGTGGTAGCAGGTACGTCCACTACAAGTTTTCCATGGGAGCTTCTGAGTCAAGCGGTGGGAGAATTATAGTGGCACACAAGCCAAGTTCACTATAAGGTGTCCACTGCGCCTTCTTGTTACCCCAGTCCAGATTGGCCTTGGATGGGATGAATTGCTTCCTTTGATGAGCACTTGGGTTATGACTTTGTGTCATATTTCCCTCTCTGGTTACTTGGTTCTATTGGTTATGGTTTGGTTTTCGGATCCCGGCTTCAGTATTTATGCTGCTCAGATGGTTTTCTCAGTTGGTTTTCTCAGATGGTATTCTCAGACAGTTATGTTATGGGGTAAACCTTGGATTGGTATCCACCGGAGTGTGGGCTATGTGTTAATTGTGATATATGAGTTGATGTTATCTCTCATGTTATGTGCTATATGCTATTGATTATTTGTTGATATAGTTTCTTTATGATTATCATATCAGCATGTAACGTAGTTGCATTTTAGTAGCTTACTGGATTTATTCTCACCTTATTTGTTTACTGTTTTAGATAAGGCGGGTCCAGGGATAGGACACTTGGCACGGGAGGACGTTGGAGTGGTAAGAGTTGGGACTTGTTTTGTTAAGGTAGCATTATGTAAATGTGAAACCTTTTGGGTAGAGTACCCGTACTTTCTGTTGTCACACCTATTTTGGATCATGTGGTGTATGTACATTTGTTTAAAAGTTTGTAAGCCTTCGGGCTAAGTACTTTCGTTGTGAAAGTTGGTTGTAAAGTTGTTTAAAGTTAAGTGAAGTCTTTGAACTTCAAGTGTGTTTTTGCTAAACTTTATAAAAGTACATTTCGGTTTTTTTTTTTTTAAAGTGTTTTATAACGTCTTCCAATCGTGTCCCACGCGTGGGGCCAAGTAGGACCACGGACAGGGGCGCGACAGTTGGTATCAGAG
>JAOWBW010000677.1:64655-205700 GCA_026119855.1 Campanula takesimana
ACATTTGATCTCTTTCTGTGTCCTTGGAGGAGGCATGTCAATGATTGCCTTGATTTTGGAGGGGTCTACTTCAATTCCCCTTTCAGTGACCATATAACCAAGGACTTTGCCTCGGATACCCCGAACGTGCACTTTGCAGGGTTGAGCCTCATCTTGTGTTGAAGAAGCCTTTCGAAGAACTTGCGGAGGTCGATTAAATGCTGACCATCGGTCCCTTTGGAGTGAATGATCATGTCGACCACATAGACCTCGATTTCTTTGTGAATCATGTCGTGGAACAAGTCCGTCACGGCTCTTTGGTAGGAAGCCCCAGCATTTCTTAACCCAAATGGCATGACTGTGTAGCAAAAGGTACCCACGGTGTTGTGAAAGCTGTCTTATGTTGATCTTCCTCGGCCATGAGAATCTGATTGTACCCAGCGAACCTATCCACGAATGAGCGAACCTCGTAGGCAGCAGTGGAGTCGACCAGCATGTCGATGTTGGGGAGTGGAAAATCATCCTTTGGGGAAGCTTTGTTCAAATCCCGGAAGTCCACGCAAACTCGAACCTTGCCGTTTGCCTTTATGACTGTCACGATGTTGGCTAACCATGTCGGATACTCGATAACCTTGATGAACCCCACACTGAGGAGCTTCTCAATCTTTTCCTTGAATTGCAGAGACCATTCTGGCTTGATCTTTCTGAGCTTCTGCTTTACTGGCTTGGCATCTTCTCTGATCGGAATCCTGTGCTCCGCTACCTTTCTGTCCAAACCCTGCATGTCTTTGTATGACCATGCGAACACATCCACGAACTCCCGTAGTAGTGCAATCAATCTGTCTCTGTCGTCCCCTTTGAAGAAGCTTCCATCTTAGTTTCTTTTGGCTCTTCTTCGGTACCAGATTACAACATGTAATTCTTCGTCAGCCTCTGGACCATTCTCGCCACGACTACGGACTTGTTGAGCAAGTTCATGTAAGTATGTTTGTGTTTTCGTGGTCTATTTCATCATAATTTGAATCGTTTATTAACTTGTTCGTTAAGTTCATTATTAGTTAATTCATCATATATGATGTTTGCAATCTCAGGGTACTCAGAAATATCAAATTTTTCATTAGCAAAGAAAGGAAACACACGCTCGGCTATGGCCTCCAAATCCTCTTGGGTGAGGGTATTAGAGACATTCTCGGACTCGAAAGTAAGTATGAGCCGCTCTTCCTTTGTTGTTGTGCGAGGTATGCAACCCATTTCTTGGACTAAGAATTCTTCGGATACCACGGGCCCTTTCGTTGAATACCAATTGTTGATCGGCTCGAAGCTTGGCGGGATCTCACTGATAGTCTCGTTCATGATGACGGTGTCATGGATGGCGTTGACTTGGCATTCATTCATCATGGCAAGCTCTTCGAACATGAGGCTAAATCTGTCAGTTCTTCCCCCACGGTGATTTCTGTCTCGGACTCTATAATCGCCTTCCTTCCCCACCATTCACGGGGCGACATAGGAGTTGGTTCCCTTTCGGATTTCTGGATCTCACAATCGGAGAAGATTTCGAGACCGGGCTTTTGACACCCTTATTGTTAACCCATGCTCGGGAAAGATCATGTATGGAACGTCTTCCCCTTGGCGGACAAAATAACCATTCAACGTCTTGCGGTAAGGCATTAGATAGGGACCTCATAACGACGGCCTTCTTTACGAGCTCGGGCCTTTTTGTTCTTGATTGCTTGCTCTTGTTTCAAGTCTTCTTTGGAAGGCTCGTACCCCAAACCGAATGTGTTTTTGACAAATGGGACTTGCACGGGATGTAGGATTCCTTGTTGATATCTCCCTAGGCCTAAACTAGGGAAGTAGTCCATATTTCTCATCATGCGGAGGACTTTGTGATTGCTAGGGGTCCATGATCCGTTTCCCCCTTCCTGTCAATGGCGTTGATTGAGTCGCCGGAGAGAGTGGAGTCTAGTAAACCATGCTGAACTTGGTGGACGGCTCACCTTTTCTGTGGATAGTGACGTTTTCAGCCATTACGGTCACTATTTCATCACCATTTCAGATCTTGACACATTGGTGGAGAGTTGATGGTACGGCATTAGCACTGTGAATCCATGGTCGACCTAAAAGCAAGTTGAACGAGGCCGGGATGTCAAGCACTTGGAATGGAACGGACATGATCATGCTCCCAAACTCAATGTCTATTTCAATCATGCCTATGACTGTACGGGCGGTGCTGTCATAACCTCAGATTACTTGAGTAGAAGGCTTCAAATCGGAATCCTTAAGCCCCAGTATGCCCATGATTCTGCAGGCATGAGATTGAGTGCGGAACCACCGTCCACTAAGACTCTTGAGATGGGCCTCCCCCTTACTCGTACCTTGAGGTAAATAGCCTCGTTGTGGTCGAAACAAATGGTGGAAGGTCCATATCGGCAAAGGTGATGACGTTGCCAAAATGAATGTGACCGATCATTGCCGTAAGGTCCTCGGGAGTAGTATCGGGAGAAACTGATGTATCATCGAGATTGCGGATGACAAGATCTCGGTGTTTCTTTGAGGATGCGATGAGGTCCCAAAGAGAAATGTTGGCTTGAGTTTTCTTGAGTTGGACAAGTAGAGGGTCTTCGGGAGTGTCGCGAGCTTGCGGCCTTTGAGAAGAGGAGCTCGGTGCGGAAGTGGAAGGGTTGCTTGCTATGACTCGACCGATCGAGTTAGCATGTTGACGTTCCCATATTGCTTCTTTTTCCTATTCTCTAGTACTTCCCTCATTACCTCATCGTAAGTCACTACATAACAAGAATTGTCAAGTTTATTCATAACATTGGGGCCCTCATTCACAATTGGGATTGAATGGGTGTCCCCTCGAGTTCTCCTATCTCTATTACATTGACATGTTCGCCATTAGCCACTACAAATTCTTTCTTATCTATGAGATCTTGAATGACATTGCGGAGAACGAAGCAATCCTCGGTGGTGTGGCCACTATATTGGTGGTAGCCACAATATTTGTGGTGAGCATGATTGGGGTGGACCGTCTTGGTTGGTACCCTTGCACGGGTGTGACTTGACCCTTTTCTTTGAGGACTTTGAACACTTCGGTTTGAGTCATGCCTTGGAGAGGCGTATAGACACGGTCATTTCGGGACTTCTTCCCTTGGGGTGGAGGAACCTTTTTGTAATTCCCCTTGTCGATAGTGACGGCGTTGACCGAGGCCTCTTTTGTAGAGTTGGAAGCGGCCTTGTATCGGTAAGTAGGAGTGGTCTTCTTAATCTCCTTGAGCAAGTCATCCATGCGTACCCCCGCCTTATACATTTGGGAGAAGTCGGAGTAGAAAGCACCACTTAGGTGGGTGCGGAGATCAATCTTGAGACACTTGAGAAAGATGTCCATTTGCTCTTTTGTGTTCGGCCTCTCAACAATTTCGGAGAGTTTGTCATTCCATCTCCTTGTGAAGTCAATGAAGGACTCGTTGTCTCTTTGGGTGGTATTCTCTAGCTCTTTCCTTGTGGGCCGGTGAGTGGTGTTGCCTTGGTATTGGTTCTTGAAGGCAAGCATGGCGGAGTCCCAATCGAGACGGACAGTGAGCGGGAGAGTAGCATACCAATCTTTTTCAGCCCCCTCGAGAGTGAGAGGAAAGCATTGAGCCATCACCTTGGGGGAGACCTTCTTCGGAACCATTGCCCAAATATAAGTTTCAATGTGAGCCATGGGACAAGAGTTACCCTTGAATTTGCTTATGTCGGGCATCTTGAACTTATCGGGAAGAGCGGCCATAGTACTCATGAGGATGGATGATTGATAAAGGCTTGTGTCGGAGCTTTCCCCATGTTGAGTCCATTGAATTTTTGGTCGATGTAGGCCATGATAGAATCCACCATTTTGGCTCATTGTTCTCGGAACTTGGTTCTCCATTTTCTTGTGCGGGTGTTGACATAAGGACTTTTGAACAAACCCTCGGTCCACTCGGATTCATCATCATTATTCTTGTTCTTTCCCTTGGCAAGGTTAGTGAGCTTTTCTTTCATTAGTTCCATCTCGGCCTCGTGGGCCTCCCTTTGGCTGTTGATGTGGGATTGTCAAATGTCGTCTTTGCTTTGTGCCTCCTTATTAAGGGTGGAGACTTGCTCTTGGAGGAGTTGGACCATGGTTGAAAGCTGTTCGAGAGACATGGTGTTGCTGCTGCGGTCATGGTTGCTGTTGGAGCTGTTGGAGTGATCTCTTCATGGACTAACCGATTTGTCGAATCCCGGTAGACTCTGTAAGTACCAATTGAACCTATATTGCAGAAGAGGCCCTTGTCAGTCTTGAGTAACACTTGCGGTCCACGAAGAGGCTTAGAACACACAGTTGGGCACACGACTCGAACCACATAAGAAAAGACTCTTTTTTTTTTTTTTTTATAAGTCGGAGGGAATGGATCCCTTTTGGGGTTTCTAAGAAAATAATGGAATCGTCACACTAGTATATAGACCATCTCGCGGTCCCATATACTCATCGGATTCCATCGCGCTTGTGAATCCTACATGTATCGGGATTAAACTAAATTAATGTAGTAAAGCATACATGCGGGGACGGATTTTTATTTTCGTCCAAAATAACCACTTTTGGGGACGGATTTTTATTGCGTCCGTTTCAACAAGTTGGCATGTATGATTTGAAGACATTAGTTTAGGGAAATCTCGGTACATGGAAACCGACTTGAGTCACGGAGTGTTAGACCCTAACTAGAATTGTGTGGCTTGTGCTCGGCTTGAATATGAGGCTCAAAGGTCACCCCCGGCATGTAGTCTTGAACTACGCCACGGGCTGAGGTTTACCGCTTCGAAAGAGCCAAGGTCGAGTGGAGCTTGAAACTTTCTAGGACGGGCCTCGACGGGTTTGGGGTTGGACTTGTGCGACTCGATAGTGAGCAGTTCATAGGAATATGTGCATGTAGTGTGAGGTCTAACAAGTGACAAAATTTTTATATTTTTTTTTTTTTGAAAAGAAAGAAAACAAACAAACACATAAGCACATAAATTACAACTCCCGAATCACCCGTGTGACCGTAAATAAAACACAAAATTAAAACAGTTCGAGGGTTCAATTCTGTTCTGATGCAGGCAACTGTGCCCACACCCCACTGTTCTGCTCAGTCACTGAAACCTGTTTCTGTTCTGGAAACCAACCCAGAAGCGTGCGCCTCTGAGTGTTGATGTGGGACGCGCGCGCATGGCGCAATGCTATTAGGAGGCGCGCGCTTCTGGGCACACCTGTCAGAATATCAGATTTTGGAGTCAGGGGATTGCCCTGGTCCTATGTTCATATTGTAACCCCTGCAGAAATGATTAGTGCAGAATAGCAGAAGAAGAAGTGAAGAACATGAAGAAGTGGGCGATTCTGGTCCTTGATGCGGGATGCGCGCGCCTTAGGCTGAAAATGCCAGACGCGCGCGCCTCCCCCATCAGGAATCAGAATGCCCAGAAAGATGTAGATTTTGATCAGAATGCAAGCTTAACCCTCAAATCTCCCCAGCGGAGTCGCCACTGTAGATACCCCGGAAACCACGGCTTTAGGCTAGAGCGGTGAATTATCCTTGGATGTCTAACTTGTTTTAGATTGTTTAGAGTCGCCACCTATGTTTTGAGGAACATAAGAAAAACCTATTGATTATAGCCTAAGTTTGATTACGAAAACAGAGATTCTTTGTTTTGAGGTTCGGGGGTTAGATTACGAGATGGGAAGTACCGAAACACCCATCTCGCCCAACTAAAGTTGGTCTTGCTTGATCAAAATCTACATGAATAATAACGTTCTTCTTCTTCTTCTTTAAGTCATAAAAGGGGGGTTTAAAATAGAATTTGGAATGTAGGAGATAACTCCTTAACCAACCTCAATGAGATGAGGTGATCATTAGAGTCATGTCCCAAAATGATTTGGGTGAATTGCACATTTGATTAGAGTAAAAGAGAGAGAGGAGATGAAGTAGAAAAGAAAGGAAAAGATGGACTTTTACCTACAATTTGAAGACCTTCAAATATTGCTTGATGAGATCATTGGAGAACCTTTAGAAAGTGATTTTGGTATAGTTTTTGTAAGTTCAATTTTCGGTCCTTGAAAATGGAGGTAAAGGGAGGTTTTTATAGGTGAAAGAGGGGTGTTTTTGGTGCCAAAACTCAGTCACCAAGAAATCCTTCCCGGGCAAAATCCTGTAAATTGAGCAAGGGAGAGAATCCTGGCCAGAAATCTGTAACTGACGCCCAGAGGCGCGCGCTTCCTGCTTTGGGGGCGGGAGGCGCGCGTGCCTGGATCCTCCTGTCGGAGGCGCGCGACTCAGAGAAGGCAATTTTGACAGAATGGACTAGAAAGTCAGCCCTGTCATTCAGTTTAGTCCCTGGACTTAACGAAGTCAGTCAGGAACTTAACGGAAGTGACAGAAACTAACGAGAAACACTTAAAATGGGGAGAAACACAAGATCAAATGTGCAATCGGGGTGAGCGGTCCAAGGCGGGGTGTCTACAGGGCCACGTTTTTCAAGATGAATGTCCCATCAATCAAGCACGTGCGCCGTACAAAATGAGGAGAAGAAACGATTGAGGTGACCCAACCGCCGTTTAAAGACTGCTAATACCGGACCGACACGTGTCAGGACGAGGCCGATATGCCTAAGAGTATCCAAGACGGCATAATAAACCTAAATACGAGTAACAGGACGAGGTCGAGACAGTAAACAAGCATAAATTAAGCCGGGAATGAGTCATCTCGATATTTGAAAATCAAGGTCATCATCCCGACAACTTCAAGAACATTGCAAATACGTGTATCCATCATCAAATGCCGAGATCAGGGGGCGATAGCGACATCAAGAGTATTTATGACGAGATTAACAGAATCTACTTTATGAAAGTAGTTGAATGACCATATTCAGAATGGTAAAAGATAAATCTCTAAACAAGACATTGATAGGTCAAGAAAGGCAGAAAGTTTTATATATACTAATGAACCCCCACAACTGGCCGGGGGCTTGACCTGAGCAAAATCATAAACTAGTTGAGAACATTGATTAAGAGATCAAGAAAGATTACAATCTTGATCCTGGTCATCATCATCTTCTTCCCACTCCGAGTCTCCGTCGTACCCATATTCATCAATGATGATGGGCTCTGGATCATCTTCTCTTTCCTCGTCTCCATCATCATCTTCACCATCGTTCGTTGACTCTTCTGCAACAGAGTCATCATCGGAAGATTCATCAACAGGGTCCGGTTCTTGAAATTCGCCGTTGCTATCGGACGGCGAGTCCTCTGCCGGAAAAGAAGAATGGTAGGAAGAAGGCATGAAATCATCGCTGCTTGAAGATTTGGGACTCCCAGCTTAGTTTTCTGAGGATGAATCAATTTCCTCCGGGAAAGCATCATCGTATGTTCTTTTCGGAGCCATTCTGAAGATTCTTGAAAGAGAAATAAGAGTTTCTTGGGTAGTGAATGTCAAAAGGCGAACGCTTAAATAGCCCGGGAAGATGGGAGGGTGAAATATTTATACCCCTCATGATGATGAAGCAATTAATGAGGCTTTCCCTTTCCAAGAAAAACAATGATTTCACCTGAGGGAGAATCAGCATGACGTCAGGAAATCTAAACCCTTGGGGATTTTGGCGGTTGACTGTCAAATCATGATAAATGAAGCTTCAGAATCAAGTACATAAACAGTTCCTACTCGGCATGCCGAGATAGAAACTCGGGGGCCACTGAACGACATAAACCGACCTGGTTAAATGGGACCCATAAAACTCTGGGCTCATACACCATACGGCCCGTACAATAAGGCCCATCTTCTCATATGCCGACGTCACTTAGGCCAGACATGCAGACCTCGCCTAGGCCGAGTCTAAGAAGCCCATGTTTATAGGTCGACGTCAGTAAGGCCGAGCAGGCAGTCTTTGCCTAGGCGGAGTCCGAGCAGTTTAATCCCTAGCCAGCTTCCGTGATAAAGCCGAGACAGATGACGGGACGACTTACACCATATGCCGCCTTCTATCGGGAATTCACTTATAGAGTTATACTACAACTCTAAAATTGAGAGTCCTTATCCAAACAAGGATAACTCTCCTATCAGATAACAGGGCTTAATCCATCCTTATCAGGAGTCTATCTCCAAGGAATATGAGTCCTACATCACCACAGGCTTCCTGGCTTTCTAGACAAGTCAGAACTTATACACCAACGCCTATAAAAACAGGTCCTCTACACAAGAACGGGTAACGAACTCTTTGGCCCTAACTAGTCCATTGATTTCTCTCTTCACAGATCACCCGAATTCTTACTCTCACGCCGGAGGGCCTTCGCCGGTGAAGCCCCGGCTAGTTCACGTTTGTTCATTGTGTGCAGATTCTGGACACGAAGATATTATTCGCTGGGATTATCCGAACCACTAGACGGAGGGCTGATCCAACACGTTTCGTGCAGCATCAGGCCCAAATTTTGGACCCCTAATATCTGTTGCATACTGTATTTGTCAACTTTTTCAATTGTCCTTTCAAAAAAAAAAAAATTGCAATTGTCCATTATTGATTTTAGGCCAGTCCCTATCTATTTTTTCAGAATTTAACCACATCCGCATTATTGTATGGGCTGGACTGCTATGCGGCCGTCTCACACCGTGAGACGGACCGTCCATGGGTCGAACAAACCCGATCCTAACAACCCCAAACCACCCACTTCATTAAACGGGTTGGTATATAACAATCAGCACGTGCATCGCACATTCCTCCAAAAAATTCAACCGCACCTTTTCTCTCATTTTCTCTCTTCTCTCTCGACGACGAACTAGATCTAGGGTTTCATCAAAAACTTCGGCGGCTACCTAAATCTAAGGCATAACCATAATTATCCACACCAATTTCAATATCTATTACCAAAATTCGTTAGTAACCTATCAATGGTTACTCAATCAGGTGTCTCATCATCATCTCCGTTAAATCAACATACAGAAAACAATGAATTGAACATAAATGTATCAATTGAAGAACGGATTGAACAAACAACAACAATTTCAGAAGGTAAGTAGTACTATTCATCAATTATTTTTTCACATTAAACATCAATTTTCAAAACTTTTACTCATATTACACAGTTTTGGGATACATTCTTCGAAACTCATACTGTAAAAAAATTGTGTTTGTAACATTTTTTTCAAAACTTTTAGTGTAACACTTTAAATATTTCAAAGTAACTAATTTAATATTTAAATGTAACACTTACAGAAGAGTCTTCTCCAATCACTATCTATATTAATTGTTATATTGATTTTACATATAATTGATTACATCTATTTAACAAAAACTTTTTCAAATTTGTTTGCAGAACTGGACATAATTGCTGGATCGAATGACAACATTGTACCAACAAGTAAAGGTATTCATTCTGAAGTTGATATTGTTGATATCAAAGGTTCATTAATAGGTGTTAGAAAGAACACACCAGAGGATATGTACAAACTTTATTGTGCTCATGGTAAGGCAATTGGATTTTCTGTACGCAAATCAACAACTAGAGTATGTGATAATGGAATAGTTTTTGATAAGTATTTTTTCTGTTCTAATGCTGGAACTACAAAGCAATCAAAATCTAAATCAAAAGTTGATTCTGATGGTGAGATTGAGAATCCTAGGAAGCATCATTTTACTCGTACAGGATGTAGTGCAGCCATGAGGATAAAGCTGATTAAGGATAATCATTATGAAGTTGTTACTCTTAATACAGATCATAATCATGCATTGACTAGGGCAGATTTGAGTCATCTACATAGATCACAAAGGCAGATTACAAATGAAAAGGGGAAAGCAATTGAAGAAATGTTATCTTCAGGAATAAAAGCAACATATTATTTTCGTTATATGGCTCATGAAGCAGGTGGTGATGATTGTGTTGGTCACACTATCAAAGACCATTTAAACTTTGTCAATAGATTGAAGATGAAAGAACGAGAAAATGGTGATGCACAAAGATTGGTGGAAATATTATATGAACAACAATCCGAGGAGGATGATTTTTTCTTTAGAGTAATGTTTGATGAGTGTGGAAGGTTAAGTAGCATTTTTTGGAGAGACTCAATGATGAAAGAAGATTATTTGATATTTGGGGATGTTATGATACTTGACACAACTTATAGTACTAACAAGTATGGTATGATATGTGCTCCAATGGTTGGCATCAACAATCATAGGAACAATGTTATGTTTGGGTGTGCATTTTTAGCAAATGAGGAAACAAAATCATTCGAGTGGCTATTTGATGGCTTCAAGAAATCAATGGGACGGAAATGCCCTATCAGTATATTCACTGACCAAGATCAAGCCATGACAAATGCCATATCAACGGTATGTGCTCTATATTATGATCACTTTTAATATAATTAGAATATTATATTTTTGTTGAGCATTTTATAAGTAACACTTCGTATGACAATGTGTAACACTTTTTATGCATTAAAGTAACAGTTTTGGAAGATTATGTGTCTGGCTTTTTAAATTTCTGAAAGTAACACTTTGTATGACAATTGTAACAATTTTTATGCACTAAAGTAACAGTTTTGGGAAATTATGTGTCTGGCTTCTTAAATTTCTGAAAGTAACACTTTGTATGCCAATTGTAACACTTTCTATGCATTAAAGTAATAGTTTTGGGAAATTATATGCCTGCCTTCTTTATATTTTTGAAAGTAACACTTTGTATGACAAATGTAACACTTTCTATGCATTAAAGTAACAGTTTTGTGGGTTCTTATATTTTTGAAAGTAACACTTTGTATGACAATGTGTAACACTTTCTATGCATTAAAGTAACAATTTTAAATAGAAATAGTTAATATATTTAACAAAAAGCCCTTAAAAAAGATATATACATAATCCTTAAAACAAGATTAAAAAAACCCCCAAAATATATAGTAATTTAACAAAACAGTGATGAAAGTATCATCACTGTACATCATTTTCATCTTCTTACTAAAAAAAAAACATTAAATATATACTAGTATAAGAAAACAGTGATGAAAGTATCATCACTGTTCATCATCTTCATCTTCATCTTCATCTCCATCTTTATCTTCATCTTCTTTTTCAACTTCTTCTTCATCTTCATCTTCTTGTTCATCTTCAGCAAAGTCCCATGACTTCTCACCCTCACTATCAGTTGGCTCAGGTTCTGGTGGAGTTGGTGGGTACTCATTGTAGAGATCAGAATCGTAGCTGACATTATCACTATTACTGTCATCACTAAATGCATCAGAAAATTTTCTTTTCAGGTTTTTGGGAGCCATAGATTTTCTCGAAGTACAAGCTTTTCTGAAAATGAAAAGAAGATGCTTGCCTTTAAATAGAACTTAGAATTTAAAGGGTTGCAAGAGTAAATTTAATAATAAATGTTGTGTAATCATTTGTGCTTTCAATCAATAGCCTTGATAGGAGTAGATGATAGTGTAGACTGCAAATACAATTAATTTAGTTTAGGCGGCTAAGTCACTTCAAAAGTCTGCAAGAATCACTAAAACGTCTTATCAAGAAGATTAACCAAAAATCTACTATATCATCTATAAAATTCTGATATATAACAGCTTATATTAAACAATTTATATGAAAAAATTGATATGTAACAATTTATAAAAAATATGATAAAATATTAGATTAAAAATTGTAACATTTATGATGTTAAATGTTTTATTAAACATCAATAAAAAAAATAGAACATTTTAAATATAAACATTTTGGATACTGTAATTGTAAACATTATTACATTTAGAAGTAACATTTATTAGACATCAAAGTAATAGTTTTTTAATAATATAATTGAAACACTTAAAAAAACTGTTTATATATAATAGTTTTAAAATAACATTAGTGAAACACTTTTTATGTTTAAAATTAACACTTTTTATGAAATGTGTTACAGGCTTTGTGCTGTAATTGTAAACCTTATTATATTTAGAAGTAACATTTATTAGGCTTCAAAGTTATAGTTTTTTAATAATATAATTATAACACTTAAAAAAACTGTTTATATATAATAGTTTAAAAATAACATTAGTGTAATAATTTTTATGTTTAAAAGTAACACTTTTTATGAAATGTGTTACAGTCTTTGGGCTATAATTGTAAACCTTATTATATTTAGAAGTAATATTTATTAGGCTTCAAAATAATAGTTTTTTAATAATATAATTGTAACACTTACGAAAACTGTTTATATATAATAGCACTTAAAAAAACTGTTTATATATAATAGTTTCAAAATAACATTAGTGTAACACTTTTTATGTTTGAAAGTAACACTTTTTATGAAATGTGTTACAGGCTTTTCCTACAACAAAACACAAGTTATGCCAATGACATTTGTACTAAAATGCAATTTCAAGGTTTGGACAGTTAAAAAGCAATAACGACTTCAAAGATGCATTTATAAGAGTGGTATTATATGTAGACACATGCTGAGAGTCCTTTATCAACACAATCAGTTGAAGATACCAGAGACATTTATTCTTAAAAGATGGACAAGGATTGCCAAATCAAGTGTATGGGATAAGTTGTGCAATATTCAAGAACCTCAAAACAATCTTAGTTATATTCCATGGAAGCAAGAGATGACCAGAAAGTTTTACAACCTAGTTTTGGAGGCTCAACATAATGATGAAGCAAGAAGAATTCTAGAAGAAAGTTACGAAAAGGATCTTCTGGCTATATCTTCACTAAAAAATAATCCAGAAGAAACTGAATCATCACATGTCTCAAGTACTTCAAATGCAATAATGGATCCTGCTCGCTCAGTTACAAAAGGAAGGAAAAAAAGAATTCAACCTGGTATAGAAAAGGCAAAAAAGAAAAAAACATCAGAAGTTCATACTTGTCAACAGTCTAGAGAATTTGGAACAAAAACTCCAAATATTCGTCTATTTTAATTACAATTAATAAAATTCTTACATTTTAGTTTATGAATTTGTAATTGTTAATACTTTCTGTGATGTAACACTTGAAAGTAACTGTTTATAAACACTTGCTAATTTAAAAAAAAAACATATTTAATTGAAATAAAAATTGTTACTTTAAGCATCAAAGTAACACATTGTATGACCATTAGTAACACTTTTCAAAATAAAGTAACAGTTTTCAGAGATTATTATATAATTATATTATACATCTTCTTTCCCAGAAAGATAGTCCACTTTTTTCGTTGTTACTACGAGGGAACTTTGAGCAATTATAAATGCTACTTATAACTATGGTTAATAAGAGTGTAACACTTTTCAACATAAAAAGTAACAATTTTCAGAGATTAGTATATAATTCACCTCATTAAAAAACATATCAAAAGATGTTTTGATACTTCTGTCAATATAGCCAACATAACAAGCATAGCACCCTATTTTCAACACAGAAAAAATATAATGTTTCAAACTGAACACACCAACATATAATAACAACATAACAAAAGGCAATTCACACTGTTCAATTCCTGATCATAAAACAAACAAGTCCACTATTTTTTCTTCGATTTTTGTTTCTTTTTCTCAGCAGCCTTCACCTCTGCCTCTTTCTTCTTCTTCTCAGCAACCTTCAGTTTCAATTCATCCTTCTTTATACAGAAGTTTGATACCTCTTCCAACAAATTTGATTTAACACTGTTGTATGAAGAAAGCAAGATCCTCAAACAATATTTTGCCCTCAACACCCTTCTCACCAAAGCCTGAACACAAACACCAAATTAAAAAATTACCTTATTATTTAACAAAACATAACTAAAACAAAAATGTAAGAGTTTATAAAACATAAAGATACCACTTATTAGACTTAAAAAGTAATACTTTCTATACATAAAAGTAAAACTTACACTGTGTGCTACAGATAAGAACAATCTTTTCCCGTCAATTTCTTCTTTGTTCAACATAGCAGCCCAAATATCAATGGTTTAAGTGAAGAACCACTGACGATTCCTGAAACCAAGAACATTATCCTTGTACAATCTATACATAAAAACACCATCAGCCACTTAAACATTACCATTGACTTGTACAAAAAGAGAATAAAATTAAAATCAATTTATAAAAATAAATAATATGCTCATGATCAAAACAAATAACAAAATAAAAGAACATCTTACTTGTCGTAAAAATCATCTTGATCAAAAAGGCAGAAATCAATAATCTGACGGTCTCTCATATCAGCATCAGCAAAGTCTTTTGTTTTCAGACATAAAACTAGACAAATAACCTGTCTTCTCAGCCACATTGCAAGCAACCATTGACAAATGAGAATAAATTTGGTTACTTTTATCCAATCCAATAGATCCACCAGACTTTGTTGCATCATCTAAACCATAACTTCCAAAGTCCTTAACAACATCATCTTCTTTTTCAAAAAATGGCTGAGACTGAAAAAAACCAGGTTCAAATAATTCAAAACTCGGAACATCAGGAGACATCTTTCTCAGCTGAGTAAGATTTTCAACAGCCTCATCAATCATTCTCAACACATTCTCATCACCAAAAAATTGAGAATCTGGTGATATGGACGATGGAACAGAATCATTTTTCTTGGGTATATTCTCCTTCAAATCCCTCAACTTATTCATGTAATGTTCAGAAACAATACCCATATCCCTTTTCATGAGAAGAATGATCTCTTGATATTCCTAAAATGAAAATGTTATAAAGTTAATAAAAAGGTGTTGCATTCACAAACAATACACAGTTATATTAATAAAAACTCATAAAATGATACTTACATCTTTTGAAATCTTCTTGATCTCAGAATCCAATTTTTCGCCTGTGGGAATAGGAAATCGTATGAACTTTTCATTCTGTTCATTTTTTTGAACTTCTGTTTCACCAGTTTCTTTCTCTTTTTCATACATGTTCATTTCCTCCACTGTATCAGCATCAATCTTTTGTTTCTCTTTCTCTTTATTTTCTTTCTCTTTCTCTGTATTTTCTTTCTCTTTCTCTATCTTTTATTTTTCTTTCTCTGTCTCATTTCTCCCAGACACAACATCCAAAACATCCACCCATACCCCTTGACCAAACTAACCAGATTCACTCTCTTCACGAATTCTTAGCCTCATTCCATCACTAGCCCAATGCTGAATTAGTGGAAGAAACATCGGCGCAGGTTTACCTCTCCAAGTCAAATGATGGAAATATATAATTTTCAAAGCCAAAACACATCCACCTATATGTTTCGTAATGTTCTGTTTATACCTAAGGATTGACTTGCAAAGCTTTTCAAAACAGAAAGAATTCCAATCATAATCTCTAATTTTCTCAATATCTGAAAGCCGTTTTAACAATGAAATATCAACAGTGTAATTAGCCGTTGGAGCTAAAAAAGAAGACAAATAGTAGAGCACAAACAGTATCTTAAAATCATTACCACCATCTTTGAAATAAAAATCCAGAAGACCCTTCAGACAAGATACATAACTATTACCATCAATACTGTAAGTCTTTTTTAGATGATCAAACATTTCACCACTATCACATGATTTATCATAATCAACTTCAAACCCATCCTTCGGAAGCTCAAAAACATTATAAAAATCATCTGAAGTAATTACTGCTTTTTTACTACTGTTCACTATCAACATTCTACTAGATGGATTAAAATTGTCGACAAACCACCTAAGCAAAGAAAATGGAACAGTCTTCACTTTCATACTCAACAAACCACTAAACCCAATAGACTGAATATCTTTTTTCTGAACATCATTAAATCTTTGAACGAGTTCACTCATTCCCAAAGCACGACTTTTTGAGACCCATGATCTAGTTAAAATAAACAAAAAAACATGTTTAAGTTGAAAGTGTTACTTTCTAATAAACATAGTGTTACATATATCATCACAAAGTATAACTTCAAAAAACAAATGCTTAAAAAAAGTGTTAGCTCGCTTCATCATATGCATCCTCTTCAACCTTTAATTTCTGAACAACCTTTTTGTCATCAACAATTTCACACTTTCTTTTACCAGCATCTTTCTTCAAGGTATTTTTCTTTCCAATTTTACAAACAATATTCTTTTCAACAACTTCTGAAACACTTTTACCCTTCTCAGCACTCTGCCTCATCACAATCGGCTTGAAGCGAACAATCAAAGGATTTTTTTGTTGATCTTCAACATCGTCTTCTTGTTATTTTACATTACTTGTTGAAACAAACTTTTTCTTCTTGGCTATCATCTTAACACGACCACTACTCTTTCACTGACCCACATTTACTGACATATTGATTTCTCTATCTTCCACATCTTTAAGGTCCTGCTCTAAAGACTGGAACCTAGGGGATTTCCTTTGAGTTGTAGCAGGTATCTTTGATTTCCTTTTCTTTTCTACTACTTCCTCAACACTGCTATCAATAATAATCGTCTCTGCATTGCTTTTCAATTGATTTGATTGACTTATTTCAGGAACAGATTCAACAATTTGTTCAACAATTAATTCAACATTCGTTTCATGGATTTGCTCATTTTCAATTGCATTATCTGAAAATAAAACAAAAAACCAGTAAATAAGTTAACTCATTAAAGTGTTACAATGTTGACATAAAACTGTTACTAATCATATATGTCAAATAAGAAAAAAACTCACAAAATGCAAAAAACAACAACACTCACAAATCAAACAGTAAACAAATAAAGCATAAATCTCTAAGAAAATGCACAAATCAAACGAAATAAGGTTTTCTTAAATAACTCACAAACAAAATGCAAAATGTATCAACTAATATGCACCAGTCGAACATAATATAACTCAGAAAATGCAAAAATCAACAACATCCAAATCAAAAAGCTAGGGTTTCATGAACAACACACAAAATCGAAAAAAACACAAATGTATTGACTAATATGCAACAATCCGACCAAAATAAGTAACAAAACATGAATTTCAAACATAAATCAGAAAACAAATATCATCAACTAAAGCTAAAACTTCATGCACACATTTTTTTAAAACTAAAAACTTCGGCAGGAGCAGTACCTGCCCCCATAGGTAGTTCCGAGACGAACGAGGTGACGAACGAGATCAAAATCACCAGCGAACGGCGAGAAATTACACAAAATGTAGAGAGAGGTTAGAGATAGGTAAGAACATTACAGGTGGTTAATTGAAATAATAAAAACGAAAAAATTTAAAACGAGAGCTGGACTGCTATGCGGATCGGTTTGTTTGGGGCGGTCGGGTTATTGGAGCGGATCGGGTTTGACCCATGGAGGGACCGTCTCACATGGTGAGACGGTCTCATAGAAGTTTTTGTCTTATTGTATTGTACTGGAGGGGTCCATCTTAAATCTTAATGGCTTGTATGGTTAGTATCATCTTTAGACTATTGCTAGTTTTATATTCGTGCGTTAAATGCAATAATAAATAAATTAATTAAAAATACTAAATACTAAAAATAATATTTTTCTTATGAATAAATTAGTAAGATTAATATTATGAATATGGATTAAGATTTAAAATATTTACAGTGAGAATTTATTATGATATTGTAGATATTTCAAATATTATTAATTATTTGAAATTCTGGTTTCATCTATACTAGTGTTACTCCCGTGCGATGCACGGGCTGTCACTAATACTCTTGTATATCAAAACTTGTGATGATTACCATTGTTCTGGAAAAAAAATGCATTAGCTATTTAGGCTTTATTAGTAACTAGTTTGTAACCCGTCGATACTCGACGGGCATAGTAAAACTCATTAATTAGGATTGAGTTCGGATAAATTTGGATTCCTACCACTAAGTTTGCTCAGATCTTTCTTCAATGAACCTGTATAATTGTCACGATCTTAACGCGATACATATGTGTTATTTTATAACTCGAAAAACTAAATATTGTCATTCTATTGTTAAATAAAAAAAAAAAAAAAACTCACAAAGAATCTATTTGACTTTGTCTTCAACTATGTTTAGGCTACACCTTGTAACAAAGACAATCTGAAAAATTGATTTTTGTAATTTTTTTTTTTAGTCTTGGTGTAATTTGGACCTAAACAAAAGCCCATTTGGCCAATCTTGAAATGTTTGATTTATTTTATTTATTTATAAATCTATACTCCCTCCATTTCATGTGACTTGAAACCAAAAATTTTGGCACACAAATTAAGGAAAAGTAAGAGAGAGAAATAGTGAGAGGAGGTGTTTGTGACTATGAAAAATTAAATAGGAGAGAGAATGAGTGAGAGGAATAGTAAGTTGACTGGTATTGTGAGTGTAAAAATAAAGTAGGAGAGAGAGTGAGTGAGAAGAATAGTAAAAATTCTTTACCATTTTGAGCAGTCTCAACTGATGTGGAACAGACAAAAAAGGAAATAAGTTTCAAGTGACGTGAAACGGAGGGAGTATATATTAAAAATCAAGGTTGAGGCTTAAAGATATGCCATGCAGACAAGTTTTGTATGAATCTTACTTTTGGTGAAGCCACATCATCAATAGTCTCTTAATTTAATTATGTGGCTTTTCATTATTTTTTTATTTGCTAATAGTATCAGTAAATAGTAATAGTTACTATATAGGGTAACTATTACTATTAATAGTATTAGTTAGTTGTAATAGTTAACTATAAAAGATAACTATTACTATTAATAGTATTAGTTAAGTGTAATAGTTATTATATAAGATAACTATTACTATTAATAGTATTAGTTAATTGTATTAACTAACTATATAAGATAAATATTACTACAAATAATATTATATAAGTGTAAAATTAATATATAAAGTAATTATTACCATTAATAATATTAATTAATTATAATAGTCATAATATATTATAATTATTACTATTATTAGTATTTCTTATATAAAATAATATTATTAGTAGTAGTTACTATGTAGTAACAATTACTTTTAACTTATTATTTACGATAAATATTACTATTTATATAGGTAACCACTATTTTTAATTTACTATTTATTATGATCATAATTATTATAATGTTAACTATAATTAAAAGATTATTTTTTTAATAGATCATAGTAGGGGTGGATTGGTAGGTATACCAATTGTATTTTGCTTAGTATGATTTGGTACATAAAAATATGTACCAATACCAACCACAAAAGTCGGTATACCAAGTTTATTGGCACGGTTGGTATTCGGTTGGTACGGTTGGTACTCGATACATACCAAATGTAAATGGAGACAAAAAAAATTGCGTTTTTTATTTTTAAATTACTTTCTTGTCTAGAATAAAAGTAAAACATTATAACATAAAAATAGATCTCAAATACAAATTATAAAGCTTTGAAATTAAAGAAAAGTAGAACAATTGAAGTTTTGAAAACTAAACAATCTAGATATACTAATAGACAGCACGACTCCAAAACCAATACTCCCTCCGTCCCAGTATAAGTAGGACTTATTTCCCTTTTAGACCGTCCCAAAACAATTGAGACTACCAAAAATGGAAATGTTTAGTTACTATGTAGTAACAATTACTTTTAACTTATTATTTACGATAAATATTACTATTTATATAGGTAACCACTATTTTTAATTTACTATTTATTATGATCATAATTATTATAATGTTAACTATAATTAAAATATTATTTTTTTAATAGATCATAGTAGGGGTGGATTGGTAGGTATACCAATTGTATTTTGCTTAGTATGATTTGGTACATAAAAATATGTACCAATACCAACCACAAAAGTCGGTATACCAAGTTTATTGGTACGGTTGGTATTCGGTTGGTACGGTTGGTACTCGATACATACCAAATGTAAATGGAGACAAAAAAAATTGCGTTTTTTATTTTTAAATTACTTTCTTGTCTAGAATAAAAGTAAAACATTATAACATAAAAATAGATCTCAAATACAAATTATAAAGCTTTGAAATTAAAGAAAAGTAGAACAATTGAAGTTTTGAAAACTAAACAATCTAGATATACTAATAGACAGCACGACTCCAAAACCAATACTCCCTCCGTCCCAGTATAAGTAGGACTTATTTCCCTTTTAGACCGTCCCAAAATAATTGAGACTACCAAAAATAGAATTTTTTTAATATATTTATATTCAACCAACCCCACCATTTAACCCCACTAAACCCCTCTCTTCATTTTCCACCACTCATTTTATTCAATCAACACTACTATTTACCTCACTCATTCTCTCTCTTCATTTTCCACCACACATTCATTACTTTCTCTTAATTATTGTGCCCAGTCCTCTAGTCCTACTTGTGCTGGGACGGATGGAGTATATCACAATAACAAGGCAGCTTAGATTTTTTTCTAGATCATAATAAAGTAACTTCATGTTAGAAAAAGAAAACAAATGTTTGATACTTTATATGTCCTAAAATATTGTTGTTATATGACTCCTCACACGTATTAAAAAAATAAATCAATACGTATCAAATAGATTAAAGTTTCTTTTAAATATTTCAGTTACCTAAATAATTAGAGAGAGTATTACACACACACACACACACACACACACACACACATATATATATATATATGTGTGTGTGTGTGTGTGTGTGTGTGTGTGTGTGTGTGTTTCCTCAACTTTGTCTTAGATTACCCATTGACTTTATTAGGTTTTGACTGATCATGTGTGTCTGAGTATGTTTGCATAATCCATATCATTGATTTCCATCGAAATATAAAATAAAAATCCATATGCTTGATAAAGTGGCAATATGATGTGCTATGTAAATAACAACAACAATAAAGTATTAGTCTCAAAATAGTTTAGGGTCGGATATATATAAATATATGTGTATATGTGTGTGTGTGTGTGTGTGTGTGTGTGTATAAAGATGGTACATGGTATACCAACCAAAGTCAATATTGTATACCGTGTACCTACCAATTAGACGAAAATGGTACGGTACTACCTACCAAAAAGTTCGGTATACCGACTTCTTTATACCAATTATAATTGGTACGGTTGGTAGACGAATTGGTTGGTACGGACGAGTACAATTTGCCAGCCCTAGATCATAGTATAAATTTACATCATTATGGGATAAAAGGAGTACTATTTTTGAAAAATACTGTATATAAATTATTCTTAGTCAATACTATTAACCCATCATAATATCTATTTTATACTATAGTAACTAAAACTATTTACACTGTTATTTAATGATTACAAGTAGATTTTATCTATATTTTTTTTATTTATTTAGTTAAAATATTTAATAATCATACAAATTAATTATAAATATCCACCAAAAAGACACACCCGTGTAAAGTACGGATTAGCCCCCTAGCCTATATTTATTTAATAAAATCTTGTCTTCTTAAATAAATTGTCACTTTTTATTATATATCACACAATATAAAAAGCTAATCACATTCTATAAAAAATAAAACTAAAATGCTATCGGGCATAGCACGGCTTTCTACTAGTATTATGAAAATGTCTGTGCATTAATGTTGTAACAAACACTATTTCAAAAATAAATAATAGCTCCTGAGATCGTCTAGAAGCTGGAGTAGAACGACGGCTCGCCTTCGCCTGTGGCGGTTCGGTGATCTAACCCCCCCTCCTCTCAAACGTTTTGGTCAAACGGCATAGTCGGACCCGTATAATAGCAGCGGGCTGGGCGGGCCAAGCCTCAACCCTGTATGGGCATAAGCTTTTGTGTTCAGGCCACTCATTGCTATAAAGAAGAAAAGATCGAAGAGATAAAGTGTAATTTTTACTCATATTCCTTCATGTTTCCGTCCAAAAATAATTTTCATATTTAACTATTCATACTTTTAAAAATATGAACACTTACTTCATTAGTCATGTTGTGTTCATGCACATTTAAGCTTAAATTAGAGACATAATTTTTTTTGAGACAATAAAAAATAGCAAATGAGAAGGGGAGTAATTGTTAGAGTTGATTAATCTGAGTCGCTATTTATTTATTATTTCATCTTTTTGTAATTCTAACAGAGATGAAGAATAAGTTTCTTTAAAAGAATGTTTCAAAAAGAAAAAAAAAGAAAAAAGACAAAGGGAAAAATATCCAAAACCCACTCAAAAAACTTTCATATCCAAAAAACCCACAATTGTTTTCTTCAATCTAAAAAGTCCTGAATTTATATTATCAATACCAAAAAGTCCAAACGTTAACTATTTAACTAACGGCGTTAAGTTTGAACATTCATATTATTAAAAACTTAACTTTCTTTTCATTTAGTGACATGTTAGGAATAGGGATGGCCAAACCGGACCGGAACCGGACCGGAACCGGAAAACCGGACCGGAACCGGACCGGAAAAGCCCGGAACCGGAGCAAACCGGGGAGGAAACCGGAACCGGACGAACCGGAACCGCAAGGCATGCGGGCCGGTTCAGGGTCACATATATGCCGAACCGGACCGGAACCGGAACCGGAACCGTACCGAAAATCCCTTATTTTTCAATAATTTTAAAGGAGAGGACCGGAACCGGACCGGAACCGTACCGGAACCGGACCGAACCGGAACCGTATTGTGCCAAACCGGAACCGGAACCGGGGTAAGTGCGGGCCGGTTAAGGGTCACCCATTTGACGAACCGGAACCGGCGGTTCCGAACCGGAACCGGGCCCGGAACCGGTTTTGGCCATCCCTAGTTAGGAATATTAAAAGAAATTACAACTCCAAATAATAATAATAATAATAATAATAATAATAACAATAATAATAATAGTTATGGCGATAACAAAAATTAATCATAATTATCATTATTATTTAATTACCTAATATTTAATAATAAAAATATGAGTTTTTGATATATTAGAGAAGTAATTGAAAGGTGCTTCTTTAAGTTTTTTATTTTTTTATTATTATGTAAGATCATAAAAATAATTAAAATGATGATGGTATTCTTTTTAATATTATCACATTCATTATTTTTTTAATTTTTAGTACTTTTATTATTAACTGTATTATTAAAAATTATTAATTAACTATAATAATAATAATAATTAAGTGTATTTTCTGTTGTTATAACTATTATTATTGTTATTGTATCTAATAATATCCCAATTAAATTATTTTAAATTGCAAAAGGCTTTTTTATTTTAATACTTCATTAATTGAAAGGAAAGTTAATTCTTTAATAATATGAATACTCAAACCTAACCACATTAGTTAATTCGTTAATGTTTGGGCTTTTTGGTATCGATAATTTAACTTTAGGATTTTTAGATTGAAGAAATGTTTTGTGGGTTTATTTTTTTTAGAGGGTTTTTTTTGGTATTTTTCCCAAAAGAGAAAACAGAGATTGTGAAGAAATGAAAGTTAAAACTAAAGGGGAGGGGTATGACATTTCGTAAAACTTTGATGGCAAATTCATAAAACATAAAACTGGAGGCAAGCAAAAGCAAAGGGGTTTAGGGCAAAGCGGGGTTTCAGTTTCAGTTTTAGGTTGCAACGGAAAAGGAGAAGCGATGAGCAGGCAAGGTCCCCCCAAGCACCAAAACAAATTCGCCTGGAAACCCAACGCCGGCGTCAAGATCAACGAAACCGTACTCTCTCTCTCCTTCCCTGACACACACTTTGCACATACAGTTTCTACAATTCTGTGCGTGCGGGGTGCTAAATTCGTTTATAATATGTATCGATAAACTCGAATTTGCAGGAAGTAGGCGGGAGATTCAGGCCGTTGTCGGAGGTGACCGGAGTATGCCCTCGATGTAAAAACCAGATTGAATGGAAACGCAAGTATGGCAAATACAAAGCTCTCTCTGAACCCGCCAAGTGGTAAATACACACTAATTTCTCTAATTTTTTCATGTTGTCAATGTCTTTATCAATAAAATTTTGATTTGATAATGTTCATACAGCCAAAAGTGTTCCAAACGGAATGTTCGGCAGGCTTATCACAACCTCTGCACTGGTTAGTTTTCTGTTGTAATCACTATGAAGTCTCTGATTGTTATGTACTAGTACTCATACCCGTGCCGATGGCACTGCGACAGTATGGAAAGCGATAAACCGCCCATCATATGATTCTGGATGTATCTATAACGAATTAGGATGACTATATTAACATTAATTAGGTGACAAAGTATCTATAACGAATTAGGATGACTATATTAACATTAATTAGGTCACAAAAGCACCGGAGCCACTGACCCACCAGCACACACAAAATTTAGTACTAATAGCTACCAATATGAACCTTCACATGAAAGTCTGAAATTGATAAGTCTAGTTTCATTTAAAGGTATGGGGCAATTAGTGTCAAGAGCTCTTTACCAAGACGAAGGTTTGCATTTCAGTTCCAAGCCTATCAAAACATTAAATTCCCAAATTCACTAAATACGTGATGAGAGTACTCTCCAATTCGTCAACATCATAATTAGTGGTAACAATCAGAGTTGGACCTGGAAATTTTTCTTTGACTTCTACGTTCTGCATTTAATTAAAGAAAGCGCATTAAAGTTATTTATTTCACTTTACTTTGTATTTGTAATACATACTGTAGATTACATTTTATGTCCTCTGTAGTGCCACAAAAGAGGCGACTTAAACTGAACATTTAACATCCAGTTTCAGTTCAAGTATACAACTCTATGATATCAACTTCGATTAAAGAAAACCCGAATGGACTTCTCTGCTCAGATACTCGTTCCGCCTCAAAATGATATTCTTATCAATTATGTCTTATTTTTGCTTGTCCCGAAAAGTTAATTCTACTCCGTCCGCCCCAAAATGGTAGTCTCGTGTCCCATTTTTGTTTGTCCGAAAAGTTAATTCTATTCCGTCCACCCCAAAATGGTAATCTCATATCCCATTTTTGTTTGTCCCGAAAAGTTAATCCCTTTTTTTCTAAAATTAAGGCTTCAAAATCACTGAATTTTCAAACTTATAATGTAACCTTAAATAATTTGGAAATCAAATGGGACTATCGATTTGGGATGACGGGAGAATTATTTTCTTGTTTCTCTGCCAAGTGGTGCTCTAGATTAGAAATAATTTACAATGTGATATCAATCAATTGTATTAGTCAAAACATCCATTTTTGTACTTCATCAACCCACCTGTCCATACAAACCAAAAGAAGAAGAAGAACAGGAAGAAGAAAGAGAAAATGTTCCAGCACACACAAACATTCGTACAATATGTATATGTGAAATTCTGGATAGATTAGCATTTGCAGTACTCCAAATCACCAATAATTCTTATGTGTGAATACAGCTACGGAGAATATGAAGAACTAAAGGAATCCCCCAACCATCCCTGTTGATTACTGGTGGGGTTTGACTAATCCCCCAACAAATATTGAGAGTTGTCATAGAGAAAATCCCAATACCTTATAGAGCCATCCAATTATGTTGCTCAACAAAAGCACAATTATTTACTTGCAGGTGTAGAAGTT
Organism: Campanula takesimana; assembly: GCA_026119855.1. Lineage (NCBI taxonomy): Eukaryota > Viridiplantae > Streptophyta > Magnoliopsida > Asterales > Campanulaceae > Campanula > Campanula takesimana. The sequence continues at coordinate 89,976 of JAOWBW010000677.1, forward strand.
GGTATTACAATTGCCGAGGCCACCAATGGCGTATGACTAACAACTTCCATCTTGGTAACTGCCACCCCGACAACAATCAACAACCTTACGCCTCCCATCACTTTTAGTAGTAAACATGGAATTGAAACTAACCTTTAAATATCTGATTTCTAGTGTAATCGAGCAGCTATTGGAAAGGAAGCAAGAGAGTAAAAGAAACAAACATAGAAATTAGGTTTTCAGATTCTTTAAATTGACTGTGTGTTGAATCAAGATCCATCTAAATGGATCATCCTTGAAAGAACAAAAAAAAGCATATTTACCCGAATCCATAAACAGCGAACTGGATAATCATAGGGCTGCTAGAGGCAAGTCACCGCAGAAGGCGAGGCAGACGTGAGTAACGGTTGGAGATAGACGTGTGTAACTGTTTACACTGACTCAATAATAGCCGTAGGATCAATTTTCCAACACTAAATCCCAGCCACTCTTTGTGTAGCAGTTTTTTCTTCCTCGTATTGTAATATAGATGGGGGTATGAGTGGTTATAATTGAGATTGAATCTGCTTCTGTTGAAATTGTGAACTTTTTTTCCAAGGGTTTGTGTTGATAGTTCCGATTTGTATGGACCTCTATTTGGTGATTGAAAGTTAGTTTTGTGGTTAATTTGATTAATAATGCAGGTTGTGCTAAGGAGCATAATGTATGCGCAAAATGTTCTTGCCGTGTTGAACGTATAGTTGGAAGGTACTCCCTCAGTCCCTAAATGAATGTCCATTTTGAAATTTTTTTGTCCCAAAATGAGTTTTTTTTAAAAAAAAAAAACTGTCCCTAGACCTTTTTTTTACCAATTTTTTTTCACTGTTCTCTTTATACATGCAAAAGTAAATGTTTGGAAAGAGGATTTCATGATTATATACGAATCTTTGCCACTAAATTGTATGAAACGTGGAGATTTTCTGATTTCCCTTAAAATGAAATTTGGACATTCATTTAGGGACAGAGGAGTAAATATTGTTGTTTAAGTGATCATATCCTTGACCTTTGGTATGATTAAGAAATTATGTACTGTATATGACAGTTGAAAAGATTGACCGTTTTGGGGGTTTGATTATCTAAATATTGTGGTAATTTTATGATTGCAGAGATATTGCAGAAGTAGAGGCAGAGCAGAAGATGCTCGAGGAGGTTAGTTTGTTTTCAGTATTCGTGCACGTGTGGAATTATATTAAGAATGTTAGTTCAGCTTATGAATTGAAGTTATTGAGGCCATTCCCTTGTTCCAACAGGCCATTAACAATGCTCGTGAGAGGGAGAAGAGGACTCTACTTCGTGCTGTAAGAATTCATTTCATCTATTAGATTCAGCCTTTTCCCTTTTTGCTACTCCCCCCCCCCCCCTTTTACCACTCATTAGTATGTTAAAATGAATCCTTCCCATGGATTCCAATCTACATGTTCCACCTGTAATACACGATCAGTAATAGTATTAAGTTTGAATGGTGCCCATTATATGGAACTTGAGATCTCAGTGAGTGAAATGATTGCTGAACAATTTATCTTGGGAGTAGAACTTCTATGTAATAAGTATTGACTTCCATTCATAACTATGAACATGCCTTCTTTGATAGTGATTTTATTAACCCTTTACTACATCGATCTGAATTGAAAACTGTGAGTGGAAGGTGAACCTGCTAATGCACAGTGATTGTCCTGCACCTATGTATGCTGAAGAAACATATGAGATTACCATTACTCCTCCCAATTCGTGAAGGAAAGTTACGATTTTATGACTTATAAGCAATCTTATACACCCTCGGTGTCATAATAAAGCGTTTCTAAATAAGGAAAGAGTTTTAGTGCAATTTTGTTATTGTACCAGCAATTCATTAACAAGTCAAGTACGTTTCTTAAAAACGTAGACAAGTCAAATGCGATATTTATTATGGGACTAAAGGGAGTACGAGAAATCTTGTGCTGCCAAAGATAGCAGCTTGGTTTATTATTGGCTTTGAGAGCTCTATAAAGACTCATAATGCTCGTTCTAATATTTTGGATGGACAAAGTGAAGCTGCCTTGAACAACGTAGACAAGCATATATGTGTGCTCTCAAATTTTTAACATGCTTAGTGATAATATGGAGGACAAATTGCAATCTCTGAGAAAAAAAATAAAACCTCAGATACATAGAGCATTTACTGTCTTTATCTGCTTTTATCTGATCGTTAAAAGCTTGAACTTAAGAGTAGCCAGCTCAAGCACAAAAAACAGAATCACAAAATGTTGGCCACAAAACCATTTGTCTGTGTAACTAATCCGCTACCCAGCCTGTGGACCCGACCATTAATGATACTCCCTCCGTCCCAAAATGATAGTCTCTCTTTCCATTTATGTTTTATTAGGACTTTTCATAGTCTTTCTAATTTGATTGGTGCAATCACCAAATTTTATGTCTCTGGTTTTATAATGAATTTGTACTGGTATGTATATTGCCTTTTGACTGCTCATCTATGTTAATGAAACAGATGAATAAAGCAAAATCTAGTACGACTGAAGCCCCAAGATCCCCAACCCACAATGGAAATAAGGCTGGGGACTTGTTCAAAGCTGGATCACTTGCTGAGTATGCAGGAGCCGACGTAGACGACGATGATGATGATGTGTCAGACAATGACAATGAGGATGAAGCCCGAGTTGTTAATTGAGATGGGTCAATTATTTCAAAGCAGACTCTCGATCCAAGCGGACTCCTACACACCTGAAGAAATCAACATCCTTCTTCCAACAGTTTGTGGATCTAGTAAAGGAAACTGGAAATCTGCTTTGATATTTGTTCAAAGCAAGGGGTGTGCTGCTTTTTTTTCTTTTTCCATATACTAAGATTGTCCCTCTCTCTCTCTCTCTCTCTCTCTCTCTCTGTCTATCTATCTATTTATGTATTTTTTATTTTTCCTTTCATTATAGGCTGGTTACTGGTATGAGTTTATGTATTAAGGTGAGACAGATTTCGGAGTGTTGATGTTATATTAGTTTCCATTTCGTGTTACAGGTTAAATACTCCCTCCGTCTCAGAGTAAGAGTAAGAGTCCTACCTCTCAAATGTACGAAAGGGTCTCAACTGTACGAAAGGGTTGAAGTGATTTAGTTGTTGTGAGTGTAAGGGCCTGTTTGGTAACCAAATTAAGCTCTTAATTAGGAATATTTTAAGAGATTAAAATATTAAGCTTGTTTGGTTAGGCAATGTAAAATCACTTAACTAATTAAGCACATCTTAAAAATAGGTAAAATCTTAAGCTATGGGGAGGTCTCTTAACCGCTTTGACATACCCATCGCTCCCAGGAATTCTTCAACTCTCTCTCTCTCTCTCTCTCTCTCTCAAGGAGGCAAGGTTAAGGTACGCCACTCCCTAATCCTTGTCGGTTTCTTGCCCTATTGTGTGTGATTTTGCGGTGATACTTGATTCAGACAAATCCTGTCCTATGATTAACCAATTTAGCGCTTAAGAATGACAGGGCACACTACAGAACACCTGCAAGTTTTTCAGAGCCATTGAAATTGAAAAACACACCCCTATTTGCATCCAAAGCCCTTTTGAGGATTTAAAAGTTATCCTTTCATCAATTGACTACTCCCTCCGTCCCAAAATGATCTTCTCACTTGCCATTTCTCATTGTCCCAAAAAATTCTTTCAATTTCTACAATTTAGGCTTAAAAGTGGATAGACACAACATGGCTAGTGAAGCAAGTGTCCATGTCCTTAAAAAGTTTGAATAGTCAAACGTGAAGATCATTTTGGGATGGAGTGAGTATTAGGTTACAAAGAACACCTGCAAGTTTTTTTCCAATTATTTTGTTGTACTCGAATAATTTTTTACTTTCTTTTTTTGTCATTACTATGAACTTTGAGCAATAACAAGTTTTAAATTTTCATTAATATAATTAAATGAATTTAAATTATTGATCAAAGTTCATTCGACGAAAAATAGTAAAAAAGATCATTTTGACGGAGGGAGTATTAAATAGTGGGGCTGCTAGCTTTTGACATTTAATTCATGCTTTAATCTGCGCTTTTTTTCTATCTCCTCCATCCCAAAGTGGATATTACATTAAACATATCAGTTCATAATTCACCTAATACTAAAGAAACTAGATATATTTTGAGACAGAGGAGTATCAGGTTAACTTGAATTCTTAGTATTTATCGATTAGCATATTACTCAATTGGTTTTGGGGGTTGGACTCTAGGGCCCCTGAGCCCAGATACAAACCCAAACAAGGAAAAGCCAAATACAAAATTCCTCATACACCCCTCACCAGCAAAAAGATGCAAGAAGACTAAAATGCCCTCATATCTCCTCCCACCCTTACTTTTTTGGTCAAATCCTAGTCAGCTCTTATAACTTACCCATAATTATATATAAGAGTAAAATAAAATCACTTTTTTTCATTTTTTTTTAAATAATAATAATATTATTTGGTCAAATATGGTCAAACTCGGTCAAACAACAGTCAAACTCTTATAACCGACACATAATTAACATATAAGAGTCGAAAATTTTCACTTTTTTCATTTATTTAGAAATAATATTAATAATATTTGGTCAAATATGGTCAAACCCGGTCAAACAACAGTCAAACTCTTATAACTGACACATAATTAACGAGTAAACTACCAAAAGGACCTGCGTACTAACAATTTTTTACATATTTACATGCTTACTCCCGAAACAACCATTCCAACTTGCGTACTATACCAAAAATAACCAAACTAACCGATGTCACTAACGCATGTTACAAACTTAACGGAGCTGTCCAACTAAGCATTTAGTTGACGAAGTCAACTCTGACGTGTCGCTGACTGGGCTACATGTGTCCATTAAACCTCACACTTACTGCACGTGACCTAAAAATTAAATCAAAACAAAAACAAAAAACGTAAGAGGAAAGAGAAACGTTGTTACAGATTGGGATTAATGTAGAAGCGATAGAGAAAGCGATTAAACATACGACTCACCTATTAGCAGATTTGGGGAAATTAGGGTTCTTGATATAACATCGATAAGGTATGTAATCTAATCCCTTGGGTAATTCATCATTGTTTCTGTAGTTGGTTTGAAATCAAGATATGTGTTGAAAATTAGGGTTTTTGATTTCACTTATTGATACGCAGTTAAGGATTATTGGGTGGTAATTTTTGGTTTTCATAAATACATCCACGTTTTTTAGTTGTCTTGAACTCAATGTCCTGGTTTTCTTGAATTTATGTATGAAATATGTATGAAAAAGAAAATCCTTAGCCAATAATAAGTTTATTTATATAAGGCTATTTGTTATTGCCCACCAAAAGTGTAACATTCATGATGTTTTATGTGTATTTGAACTTTATGTAGTATTGAATATGAGAACCCCACATGTCTTGATTTCAAACCAACTACCGAAACAATGAAGAATTACCTAAGGGATTAGATTACATACCTTGTCGATGTTATATCAAGAACCCTAATTTCCCCAAATCTGCTAATAGTTGAGTCGTATGTTTAATCGCTTTCTCTATTGCTTCTACATTAATCCCATTCTGTAACAACGTTTCTCTTTTCTCTTTCCTCTTACGTTTTTTGTTTTTGTTTTGATTTAATTTTTAGGTCACGTGCAGTAAGTGTGAGGTTTAATGGACACATGTAGCCCAGTCAGCGACACGTCAAAGTTGACTTCGTCAACTAAATGCTTAGTTGGACAGCTCCGTTAAGTTTGTAACAGGCGTTAGTGAAATCGGTTAGTTTGGTTATTTTTGGTATAGTACGCAAGCTGGAATGGTTGTTTCGGTAGTACGCATGTAAATATGCAAAAAGTTGTTAGTATGCGGGTCCTTTTGGTAGTTTACTCCATAATTAACATATAAGAGTAAAAAAAAAATTATTTTTTTCATTTTTTTAGAAAAAAGTAATGATATTTTTTGGTCAAATATGGTCAAACCCGGTCAAACAGCTGTCAAAATCTTATAACTTACACATAATTAACATATAAGAGTAAAAAAAAAACATTTTTTTAGAAAATAATAATAATAATATTTGGTCAACTATGGTCCAACACGGTCAAACAGCAGTCAAACTCTTATAACTGACACATAATTAACATATAAGAGTCAAAAAAAATTCATTTTTTCATTTTTTTAGAAAATAATAATAATAATATTATTTGGTCAAATTTGATCAAACCCGGTTAAAAAGAAGTCAAACTCTTATAACGTACACATAATTATATATAAGAGTAGAAAATTTTCACTTTTATCATATATTTTTTAAAAATATATTATTTGGTCAAATATGGTCAACCCGGTCAAACAGTAGTCAAACTCTTATAACTGACACATAATTAACATATAAGATTCAAAAAAATTCACTTTTTTCATTTTTTTTAGAAAACAATAATAATATTATTTGGTCAAATATGGTCAAACTCAGTCAAACAACAGAATAACTCTTATAACTTACACATAAATAATATATAAGAGTCGAAAATTTTCACTTTTTTCAATTTCTAAGAAAAAATAATAATATTATTTGGTCAAATATGGTCAAACCCAGTCAAACAGCACTCAAACTCTTATAAATGACACATAATTAACATATAAGAGTCAAAAAATATAATCCCTCCGTCCTGGAGTAAGAGTCCTACCCCTCATTTGCACGCTTATTAATAAATAATTCTTTGCCATTTTAGGAATAGGACTCTTACTTTGGGACGTACCAAAATGGAAAGTAAGACTCTTACTCTGGGACGGAGGGAGTATATTTTTCCATTTTTTTAGAAAACAATAATAATATTATTTGGTCAAATATGGTCAAACCCGGTCAAACAACAGTCAAACTCTTATAACTTACACATAATTAACATATACTCCATCCGTCCCACCTCACTTGAGACCTAAGAGGTGGGCACAATAACTAAGGAAAAATAATAAAATAAGAAAAATGTGTGGTAGAAAATGAAGATATAAAATGAGTGGGTTTAATAGTAGGTTGGTTGAATGAATTGTGTGGTGGAAAATGAAGAGTGGGAATGAGTCGGTGGAGTAGATTGAATATAAAATTATAAAAAGATTACCATTTTGGGGAGTCTCAAGTGAAGTGGGACGGACCAAAATGGAAATAAGTCTCAAGTAAGGTGGGACGGAGGGAGTAAGAGTCAAATATTTTCACTTTTTCATTTTTTTTAGAAAAAAATAATAATATTATTTGGTCAAATATGGTCAAACCCGGTCAAACAGCAGTCAAACACTTATAATTTACACATAATTAACATATAAGAGTCGAAATTTTTCACCTTTTTAGAAAAAAAAAAATTATTTGGTCAAACCCGGTCAAACATCATGTCAAACCCTTATAACTTACACATAATTATATACTCCCTCCGTCCCAGCTCACTTGACACTTATTTCTATTTTGATCCGTTTCAGCTCACTTGACACTTCCCAAAATAGCATACTTTTTATAATTTTATATTCAATCTACCCCACCACTCATTCTCCCTCTTCATTTTCCACCACTCAATTCATTCAACCAACATTACTATTTACCCCACTCATTATCTCTCTTCATTTTCTACCACACATTTTTCTTATTTTATCATTTTTCCTTACTTATTGTGCTCACCTCTTGAGTGTCAAGTGAAGTGGGACAGAGGGAGTATAAGAGTAGAAAATTTTCACTTTTTTTAGAAAAAATAAAATTATTATTTGGTCAAATATGGTCAAACTCGGTCAAACAGCAGTCTAACTCTTATTACTAACACATAATTAACTTATAAGAGTAAAAAAAATCATTTTTTTAGAAAATTATAATAATATTATTTGGTCAAATATGGTCAAACCCGGTCAAACTCTTATAACTTACACATAATTAATATATAAGAGTCGAAGATTTTCATTTTTTTTCAATTTTTAAGAAAAAATAATAATATTATTTGGTCAAGTATGTTCAAACAGCAGTCAAACTTTTATAACTAACACATAATTAGCATATAATAGTAAAAAAAAATTCATTTTTTTAGAAAAAAAATAATAATATTATTTGATCAAATTTGGTCAAACTCTGTCAAACAGCAGTCAAACTCATATAACTGACACATAATTAACATATAAGAGTTAAAAAAATATTTTTTTTTCATTTTCTTAGAAAATAATAATAATGTTATTTGGTCCAATATGGTCAAACCAAGTCAAACAACAGTCAAACTCAGTCAAACTCTTATAATTAACATATAAGAGTAATTTTTTTGTCAAACTCAGTCAAACTCTTATAATTAGTTTGTACGAACAATTCTCCTCTTATGATTGAAGTATAAGAGTCATTTTTTTTCACAATTTTCACAAAATAAATAAAAATTAACAATATTGTATTAATGTTGACTTTCATATTCAGTCAAACAACAATCAACTCTTATACCTGACACATAGGACTTGTCCACCTTTTATAATTAACATATAAGAGTAAAAAAAATCTCTTTTTTCAATTATTTTTTAGAAAAAAGTTTATATTATTTTGTCAAATTTTGCCAAACTCGGTCAAACTCTTATAATTAGTTTGTAAGAACAATACTCCTCTTATGATTGAAGTATAAGAGTCATTTTTTCACAAAATAAATAAAAAATAACAATATTTTATTAATGTTGACTTTCTTATTCAGTCAAACATCAGTCAACACTTATATCTGACACGTAAGACTTATCGCCTCTTATAATTAACATATAAGAGTAAAAAAAATACACAAAATAAATTAACATATAAGAGTTTTTAACAATTTTCATAAAAACTATAAAAAGTCTTATAAAAAATTATAATTTTATTAATATTAACTCTCATAGTTTAACTATAAGACTCATTATAGTTTTACAATTAAATTACAAGAATGATTATTCCACTTTCACATTTCCTTTTTTTTTTTTTTTTTTTTCAACTCTGATATTTAGAAAATGAAAGCAATGTTTTGGTGTATACGTATAGATGTTAAGTTTCTCTAAACATTCAAGGAAGCTAGCTGGTCAATGGTCATGCCTTTCTCTCTGGAGTTTGTAACCCGTTAATGGAGAACTAACTCCATAGCTTTGGATTGTGAGCTTGAACCCAATCAATTTAAATTGAGGTAATTTTCTCAATCTTTTGTTTAACCTATTCATAATTTTGTTTGTTCTGATTTTAGATTTATAACTAGGGTTTGTGGATTTGGCCAATCCATTAGTTCTTTTTATGAATCTATGCTAGAATTCTCTGTTCTGTGCCAGAATTAGGGTTTTCACCGTAGCATCTTCACGAATTGTGTATGTGCCATAGCAATTCGGGGAGTAGGCAAAATTAAGCGATTATCTAGAAACCTAGAAAGCGTTCTTGATCTTAGTCTCTTAAATTGAATCAATTAATCTTTAAATCTTTTCTGTGCCAGTCTAGGTTTAATTTTAATTAGGGTTTATAGTGAGTGTGCCACTGCTATAAACTAAACAAAAAGAAGAGACATAGATTGAAAACATCTCGTGATTAAGTGAATAGGATTAACGGAGAAAAAGAAGTACCGATGAAATTGAAATAGAGGACGGGGATAGTGATCAATCTGAAGTGCTTTTTAATAATTGTTTTAATCAATATAGTTTATTTTTCCCGTCTTAGGAATTAATTACAATAAAAAACAACCCCCAATCTGGTCAAGTGACTAGTTCGTAAATAATCATTGTTCCTCGTGGATCGACCCTGACTTACCCTAATTACATTATTAGTGACCGAGTTTAGGTCTAATTTAGTAGGCGTGTGACTAAGCCTATCAAATTTTGGCGCCGTTGCCGGGGAACGGTGTTTATTTGTTTACGTTCTTATTTTATTTCTTGTTCCTTTTCATTTTTTCTCTTTTTATTTTTAGTTAATTTATTAAGTTAGTTCTTTTTTTTTTTATTTCTTTTTACTTTCTGTTATTATTTTTATATATATTTTATTAGTGTGGTACCTTGTACGGTCCACACCCGTTCTACTGATAATTGCTTATGAGTCTTGAATTAGAAAGCAGATAGCAGCCCAAACATTGAGGCAAAGGACTGCCCCGAATTGGGATGAGCAACCACATGCCGTCCAATTCCCTGCCTTACCTGCCGGGGTGACGTTTGAGTTGAAGCCGGGGCTACTGAATCAGCTACCGCATTTTTCAGGGATGCCCGGAGAGAACCCAAACCAACACGTATCTCAGTTTGTTCAGATATGTCAGAGCGTGAAGCCGACTACACTTCCTATCGAGCACCTATTGCTTAGAGCGTTTTATTTCACCCTGAAAGATGATGCTAGTACATGGTACTATCATCTTCCTCCCAACAGTATTACCACTTGGCAGGAGATGAAGGAGGTTTTTTTTTATGAGTTCTTTCATCCCGATCAAATCAATGTGATGAAGCGGATATTAGCAACATGGAGAAGAAGGTAGATGAGACTCTATACGAGTATTATAACAGGTTCCATAAGCTATGCAGGAGTTGCCCGTACCATGGATTTGATGATGAAAAGCTGATAGTATATTTCTATTGGGGATTGATGGTTCAGGATAAACGCTTGGTGGATTCTTGTTGTGGGGGCAGTATACTCAACAAGACGATTGAGGAGGCTAATGAGATAATTGATGAGTTGGCTAAGATCACTCGGACACATGGCCGGAGATCGAGTTTCAGACAGGTTAGTGTTGTGGGATCGAGTAGTGGTGTGCCGAGTAAGCTGGAGACAGATGTAGAGGACCTTAACGGGATGATGAAACAATTGTTGATGGATCCACCACAGAGTCAGCAGTATCTGTTTATACCCTGGGAAACCACAACTTGGCTAGAGCGGTGAATTATCCTAGGATGTCTAACTTGTTTTAGATTGTTTAGAGTCGCCACCTATGTTTTTAAAGGAACATAAGAAAAACCTAGAAATAGCCTAATTTATATACAAAACCAGATATTCGGGAGAGAAGGGTTCAGGGGTTAGGTGACGGAGTGGGAAGTACTTAAACCCCACTCCGCCCCGCTTATGCGGGTCTTGCTACTATTGGTGTTCTAATGCTAAATGTCCTTCAATTTATTAACAGTGCTAACAATTATAATGTAAAGAAAAAGGGGAAGAAAAGAGAATTATTTTATTTATAAATTTATGCTAAACAATTACATTAAGAAATGTATAGGAAATTAAAGTAGAGATTAAAATGTAGGGAGATAACCTTGACCAACTTTAATGTAGTAAAGTGGTCATTTGTTCATGTCCCAATTGATGGGGATTGCATACTAGTAAGACTAGAATAAAAGAGAAGAAGAATAAAAGTACCTTTAGAAAAGAGGACCTTAGACTTTGACTTGAAGATGGTGTTGTTTGTAGAGAAATGGTTGTGCAACACTTTGTGTAGTGTTTGTTTGTAGGGAAAATGTGTTGAGAGAACTTGTGTATAGTTCTTGTAGGGAAGATGAAGTTGGTCCAAAGAGTGTAAAAAGAGTCCCTTTCTAAGGTAGAAGATGATGGTTTTTATAGGTAAAAAAGAGAGGGAAAGGTTGGAGGGAAATTGGTCAATCCATGTGAGATGGAATTGACCAATAGAAAATAAGATAAATAAAATAATAAATGAAAGAAATAAAAGAAAATCAAATAAAATAAAAATGAATTATTTTGTTTTAAAGAGATGGCTAGAATAATGGGATTGGAGGTTATAAAACTACGGGGGATGAATGTGGATGAGAAAAGAAGTCTTTTGTGATCAAGAAAGAGATGTTGCAAATAAGAAAAGGGAGGGAAATAAGGTGCAATCCGTTACTGCCAAAATGGGAAGCGCGCGAGTCCCGCTTTTGGGGCGAGACGCGCGCGCAGCCCGTTAACAGTTCCGGAAGCGCCCGCGGCAGAAAAGGACAGAATGACAGAATGACCCTAAAAGTTAACTCTGTTATGTAGTTTAGTCCAAAACTAACGGAATCAGTTAGGAACTTAACCGAAGTAACAGAAATCAACAAAAATAAGTTAAATAAAAATACTTTGAATGCAATCGGGGTGAGAGGTCCAAGGCGGGGTGTCTACAGAGCCCCTCGGCGACGTGGATTGCAAAGCAAAACACGTCGACGAAAGTAAAACACCCACCGAGGACATCGACAAAGAAAAAGAAAGAAAAGAAAGCAAAGACTCGATGAAAGCAGTAATTTGAAATTGCTAGAGATAGGGGTGCGCTCCCTGTGTGAGCGTCTTTTGTTGGTAGAGGAGGTGGCATGATCCGTTGGTAAACCTGCCGGCTGAATCCGTTAAGTGAGGCCGTTAGTGAACCCTTGAATGAGGCCGTTAGTGAACCTTCGAATGAGGCCGTTAGTGAACCTTTGAGGAGGCCGTTGGTGAACCCTTGAATGAGGCTTTTAGTGAACCTTTGAGGAGGTCGTTAGTGAACCCTTGAATGAGGCCGTTAGTGAACCTTTGTTGAGGAGGCCGTTAGTGAAATCCGTTGATGAGGCCGTTAGTGAACCTTTGAGGAGGCCGTTAGTGAACCTTCGTTGACGAATCCGTTAGTGAAATCCGTTGATGAGGCCGTTAGTGAACCTTCGAGGCCGTTAGTGAACCTTTGTTGTCGAATCCGTTAGTGAAATCCGTTGATGAGGCCGTTAGTGAACCTTTGAACGAGGCCGTTAGTGAACCTTTGTTGACGAATCCGTTAGTGAAATCCGTTGATGAGGCCGTTAGTGAACCTTCGAGGCCGTTAGTGAACCTTTGTTGTCGAATCCGTTAGTGAAATCCGTTGATGAGGCCGTTAGTGAACCTTTGACGAATTGCTGCTTTAAAGCCGTGTGCTATTTGGCGTTGCAGTTGACTTTTGCGGGGATGCGGGCATGGTTGACTGTGGACCATTTTCTGCTGGGGATGAAGTGCCTCGAGTTGCAGATGCTGTTTGACTTCACAGTGGTACCTGTTATGTGCTTTGCAGGTATATGTGCTAGTGCAAGAAGATGCATGAAGTGTGAAATGAAGAGAGAAATTGTGCTCGTGGTGCAATGTGATTTGAAAGCAGTTTTGCATGAGAGAGAGATTTGCAAGAATGAAGAGAGTGATCTTGTGTGCGGTGTGATTTTGAGGAAATCATTGGATGTATTCATACCTTCACTTACCATTGCCGCTTGAGTGGAGATGGATTCCTGATGTCCGCGGAGGATGCTTTGATGGAGAATGTCCATTCTTTAGATGTTGATAAGAGAATGCCCTTGATGTTGGGTTGGTGAGATGGTAATCTGGATGATGGGTTGGTCGTGCCAAAAGGCTGCCTACGTATCCCTTTAAGAGAATCAGACCAACGTAGTTCAAGGATGATGGAGAACTCTGGGGAAGAAGCTAGGAGCATACTTTTGCACATAGAAGGAGAAAAAGAAAAAAGAAAAATCTTTTTTTTTTTTTAGATTAGAAAGGAAAGAATATGCACACATGTGAGGAAAAGATTTTTTTTTTTAGTTCGTGGGTAAACCATTTTAGCCATTGTGTGCTTGTGAAGCCAACCCAAGATCAAGTCATGTTCAGTCGAAGTCCGGATTGCCTCGCTTGAATTCTGTTGTCGCCGGTGTGCCCAACGAAGATTGATGTCTAGGCCCAAGAGATTTGTCGATTATGGGGCTTCAAAAGGCTTTTGATGCCGAGATGAGGGGTTGCTGATTGTAAAGCCTCTAGAATGCCTTTGATGCCAAATTTTGAGGGACTTGCATAGCTCCAAGATAAATCAGCTCTTGGCCCATTCGAGTAAATCGCCCTTTGTTGTTGTAGTGAGCAAGCCCCAAGAGGAGATCGTTGATGCCAAGCTTCGAGAGATTGCAAAGCCCCAAGTGTCGTGGGCTTGTAGATGGCGGGATGTGAAGACCTTTCATTGTAAAGCCCCAAATTATCTCGTGATTGGCTCGGCATTGAGAGCGGATGTACCGTTTGGTAGAATTCTTGATAGAGATCTCCTTCTTGCTCTTACTGGGGAGATGAATGGCCTCATTGTGGTTGATACCCAAATGGCGGAGGGCTTATGTCAAAGGATGCAGTAATGTCTTGCGGTGCTGTCGAGGTCGCGGAGGATAAGGTCTTGGTGTGATAAAGTCCCAAATGAGTATGCTTGCTTGACTCTTCTTGAGTTGAACTAATGACGGATCTTCGGATGCAACTAGTGCTGTGGCCCAACTTTATCTGAGTTGCACCTTGTGCTTTTGATCTTGGAGAAGGGGGTGCCGAATTGCAGAAGCATTGGGATTGGCCATGGCATTTCCCGCTATAACCCTGTTTTGATTAGAGTTTAGCATATTGAATCTTTTTCCTTTTCTCTAAGACTTTCTTCATGATCTCGTTGAAAGTTCTAACAAAAATCATCAACTTCATTCATAACATCGGAGTCTTCATTTAAAACCAAGAGGCCTTTGACTTGAAGTGTTGAGAGACCTTTGAAGCTTGATCTCTTTCATGGGGCCATAAGACTACTCCACATTGCATTGCTTGAGCATTGTTGTCCCCAAAAGACTGTTGGTTGCGAAGCCCCAATATTGCCCTTTGCTTGAATTATTGTAATGCTGTAGCCCAAAAGATTGTAGATTGCGAAGCCCGTTGAGACCTTCGGTGCCGAATTGAGGAAGCTTCCAATGTTGCACATGACTTGGCTGGGGATACTGCTGGGGAGTTAATTGCTCTTTGCCGAGGGAGCCTTTAATACTTGACCGTAGCCCCTAGAGTGCCATCATTGATTGCGAGAAAGGTCAATCCTCGATTGGGGGAACGAGCACGGGCACACGTGACAAGAGGGCTTTTTGACATCCCTTTTGAGAGACCTTGAGGATAGTCTCACACATCTTTCTCGAGCATAGTCCCTAGGGCGTATTGATTGTTAAATGAAGCAAAAGAATCCCTTGTTCTTGAGTCACATAGCCCATAGGGCGTCACCATTTGTTGAGCAAAGCAAGAGTGACTCGTCCTCGTGCGAGGGAACAAACATGAGAGGATATGGCAAGAGCTACTCCATTTCTCGGGAGCCTTTCGGCGTACTTTAGAAGCACATTCTTGAAGAAGCTTGAAAACTGAGACACATGTTGTTGCTGTTTGTGGCCCAAGTCAATTGACTTAGCTAGGGATTATTTGTGCAATCCCGTGCCCTTTTATGATGGGCTCTTTCTCGGATGGATCCCAAAAATGCACACTGCTGGAGAATGATGCCAATAACCCAACACAACCTTTGATGGTGCAATATCTTGTTGAGCCTTTTGCAATCCCAAAGTTGACTCGGTGGGGAATTGACTTATTGAGGAGATCCAATGTAGAGCTCGTGTAGTTATCTTCTTTAGAAGCCGGGGATCTCCATTTCTCTTTCCCTTCTCTCTCTCACTCTCTCATTTTTTTTTATGAGGCACCCTGTTTTTTGCCTAGACCGCCCTTTCGGGTTTTCAATCTAGCGGGCATCTCTTTTGCGTCTTCATTTTGACTCGATTAATGAGGAAGTGTGCATTGACTCTAGATGAGGAGATAAGACATGTGATTTTGCGGTGAAGACCTTTTGTCACTAAAGATGAGTGACATTGACTCGACTAGGGAAGTGTCCCTAGTATTGACTTCATGTATTTGACCATTTTTTGAATGACTCACGATTGCAAGTAAGTCATTAAGAGAGAAGAGAAGGAAAGCCCCAATTTGATTGCAAGAAATTGGGGGTATGCAGAAAGAATAGAAGTCCTTAGACTCGACAAGGAACACGAAATGATTCCAAATCTAAGAAAGTTGTTCAATCTTTTTGGTGATTAATTCATTGGCAAATGAATCGTACAAAGATGTTTTGACAAGTTCGAGAT
This sequence comes from Campanula takesimana, assembly GCA_026119855.1. Lineage (NCBI taxonomy): Eukaryota > Viridiplantae > Streptophyta > Magnoliopsida > Asterales > Campanulaceae > Campanula > Campanula takesimana. The sequence continues at coordinate 105,784 of JAOWBW010000677.1, forward strand.
GAAGGCCGATCAGCATAACGCGCTAGGGCTAAACATATCTTCTTTCTTGCCTGAGACCGGACCCGAAAGTTGCCTACGTTCCTCCAGTGAAGAGGCTCAGGTCACCGTAGTTCTTGTGAATTCTCCATTCTTCGGGATGGAATTGTTGCTTCGTCGTGTAGCTTCGTCCTCCTTTGGTGGATGGAATGATGTTGATCTTGATGTGAACTTCTTTGATTGAGGGGGATTTTTTTTTTTTTTTTTTGCTCTAACTTTTGCCTAGGTTGATATGAAGAGTTCAACCTAGCGAGCATTTTTTTTTTTTTTTTTTTTTAATCCCCCCTTTGAAACATTGCTTGATTTTTCTCCATGGTTGTCGCTTCACCTTTGATGTCTTGGCTTTGTCTTCGTCGTTGATGATGTTGCCTTCGTCACAATGTTTAGCCCCTAGGCGTTCAAGCGATGGCCTTCGTTCTAAAACTTGTTTAGACATCTTTTCATCATTTTGCCAAGAATTAAATTGAACAACTTGGAATTGTGTATGAGGACAAGAACGACTTTTTATTTGATGATGAGACTTGACTCAAAATTCACATTAATTGGACAAAGAAAACTTAATGCACACTTAAGAGGACTTTGACTCTTTTTTTTTTTTTTTTTTTTTTTTAATTCCTATTACTAGGTAGAGAAAGAGAAACGGAGATTGTTGTTGTAGTCCCCATTGTCGTTGTAGTCTCCTTGTGGCATGATTTCTTGTAGAAGCCCCATTTCGAAACCAAATCATTCTTCTTTGATGAGTTCTTGCATGTTGGCACTCTCTAAAGGTTGCTCTTCACCCACAGTAAATTCGCCGTTGTAGAACAAATCTTGGATGATGTTTCGGAGAAGGAAGCACCCTTTGGTAGTATGGCCACTATGCTTGTGGTACTAGCACCATTCACCATGTGCATGATTCTTCGGTATTGTCTTCGGCTTGTACCCCTCCAAAGGCTTGACCTTTCCACTTGCCACCAAAGTTTCAAATGCTTCGGCTTGGGTTACTCCTAGTAGAGGAGTGAAAACTCGGTTGTTGGCGGTACATTTGTAGCTTTTGAGGGACGGGCCACTTGAGCATGCTTTACCCTTAAACTTTGCCTTGTTGTTGGTGAGCTCTTGTAAACGGGCTTTGAGCTCGGAAACCTCTTCCTTGTGAATCTTCCTCTCGAGATCAAAACGGGCTTGCCACAAATCGTCTTTTCGGCGGGCATCCTCGGAAAGTCTATCCATTTGTTCCCCCATGGCTCTTATTATGTTGAAGAGTCTTTCGTTGGACACGGAGAAGTACCCACCATTGTTGTTGTTGCCGTTGGAAGCCATTGGACCTATTGAAAGAACACGGTTGATCTTAGGTTGGCCCCACAAACACCTTTTGAGTAAAATAAATTTAACCCACAAACACGAAAAAGACTCAACCACATAGAGAAAAATGACTATTTTTTTTTCTTTTACAAAAGTCGGAAGGACGTGGTCCTTTTTGGGGTTTCTAGAAAAAAATAGTGGAATCATCACACTAGTATACAGACCTTCTCGCGGTCTCATATACTCATCGGATTCCACCGCTTGTGAGACCTACATGTGCCGGGATTAAACTAAATTAATGTAGTAAATCATACATGCGGGGACAGATTTTTATTTTCGTCCAAAATAACCACTTTTGGGGACAGAGTTTTATTTCGTCCATTGCAACAAGTTGGCATGTATGATTTGAAGACATTAGTTTAGAGAAATCTCGGCACATGAAAAACCGACTTGGTCACGGAGTGTTAGACCCTAGACTAGAATTGTGTGGTTTTTGCTCGGCTAAAGAGAGGCTTAAAGGTCACCCCCGGCATGTAGTCTTGAACTACGCCACGGGCTGAGGTTGACCGCTTCGAAAGAGTCAAGGTCGGGTGGAGCTTGAAACTTTCTAGGACGGGCCTCGACGGGTTTGGGGTTGAACATTGTGCGACTCGATAGTGAGCAATTGATAAGAATATGTGCATGTAGTGTGAGGTCTAACAAGTGACAAAATATTTTTTTTTTCAAAGAAAGAAAAAAAAGGAAACAAATAAGCACGTATTTACAACTCCCGAATCACCCGTGTGACTGGTAAAAATAAACAGAAAGTAAAAGAAATTGTATGCAGGCCTGGTGCCCACACACTGTCATTCTGCTCTGTTCTGCTTTCTGTGCACTGTTCTGTTTCTGGAAAATTGCTCAGAAGCGCGCGCCTCAGGGAAGTGATGTGGGAAGCGCGCGCATTGCGCAATGAATATGGGAGGCGCGCGCATCTGGGGTACCTTTCAGAATGTTAGAAGAAACTGCGGACTCAGGGGATTGCCCTGGTCCCAAATTATGTAACTTTCCCCTGCAGAAACTTGTTAGCACAGAAATATGAAATTGAAGGACAAGAAGGAAGGCGGGCGATTCTGATAATAAGGGTCGGATGCGCGCGTGTTAGGCCAAGAAGACCGGAAGCGCGCGCTTCCTACCCTTTTTACCAGAATGCCTAGAAAACAGAAATTAGAACACAAAAAAAATGAAAACGCAAGTTTAACCCTCTAAATTCCCCAGCGGAGTCGCCACTGTAGATACCCTGGGTAACCACAACTTGGCTAGAGCGGTGAATTATCCTAGGATGTCTAACTTGTTTTAGATTGTTTAGAGTCGCCACCTATGTTTTTAAAGGAACATAAGAAAAACCTAGAAATAGCCTAATTTATGTACAAAACCAGAGATTCGGGAGAGAAGGGTTCGGGGGTTAGGTGACGGAGTGGGAAGTACTTAAACACCCACTCTGCCCCGCTTATGCGGGTCTTGCTACTATTGGTGTTCTAATGCTAAATGTCATTCAATTTATTAACAGTGCTAACAATTATAATGTAAAGAAAAAGGGGAAGAAAAGAGAATTATTTTATTTATAAATTTATGCTAAACAATTACATTAAGAAATGTATAGGAAATTAAAGTAGAGATTAAAATGTAGGGAGATAACCTTGACCAACTTTAATGTAGTAAAGAGGTCATTTGGTCATGTCTCAATTGATGGTGTTTGCATACTAGTAAGACTAGAATAAAAGAGAAGAAGAATAAAAATACCTTTAGAAAAGAGGACCTTAGACTTTGACTTGAAGATGGTGTTGTTTGTAGAGAAATGATTGTGTAACACTTTGTGTAGTGTTTGTTTGTAGGGAAAATGTGTTGAGAGAACTTGTGTATAGTTCTTGTAGGGAAGATGAAGTTGGTCCAAAGAGTGTAAAAAGAGTCCCTTTCTAAGGTAGAAGATGATGGTTTTTATAGGTAAAAAGAGAGAGAAAAAGGTTGGAGGGAAATTGGTCAATCCATGTGAGATGGAATTGACCAATAGAAAATAAGATAAATAAAATAATAAATGAAAGAAATAAAAGAAAATCAAATAAAATAAAAATGAATTATTTTGTTTTAAAGAGATGGCTAGAATAATGGGATTGGAGGTTATAAAACTAGGGGGGATGAATGTGGATGAGAAAAGAAGTCTTTTGTGATCAAGAAAGAGATGTTGCAAATAAGAAAAGGGAGGGAAATAAGGTGCAATCCGTTACTGCCAAAATGGGAAGCGCGCGAGTCCCGCTTTTGGGGCGAGACACGCGCACAGCCCGTTAACAGTTCCGGAAGCGCCCGCGGCAGAAAAGGACAGAATGACCCTAAAAGTTAACTCTGTTATGTAGTTTAGTCCAAAACTAACGGAATCAGTTAGGAACTTAACCGAAGTAACATAAATCAACAAAAATAAGTTAAATAAAAGTACTTTGTATGCAATCGGGGTGAGAGGTCCAAGGCGGGGTGTCTACAGTATCCCACTAGTCAGTATAATCAATACGGACCACCATATGGGCAGCAGCAGCAGTATCAGAGTAACCCTCCGAGACAGTCTACAGATGATCTGCTTCACTCTTTAGCGCAGTCAGTGAGTATGATGAATTTTAATTTCCAACAGTATCAACATATGACCGATGCGAGTATTGGTAATCTAGAGAGACAAATGGGGCAAATAGCTGATGCGGTTGGGAGACTAGAGGCTAGAGAGGCAGAGAAGGTACATTCTGGAACATAACCGAACCCTAAGCAGAGTGCATGTGACATGACTTTGCGCAGCGGTAAGGAGATTGGAACGGAAGTTGTACCGGAGGAGCCAGTGATTGAGGTTGAGCAGGTTGTGTCTGAGGAGAAGACCCCGGAGGAGGAAAAGAAAACTACATCAGAGCCTACAGTTTATGAGCTGGATGTTCCATTTCCTGAGGCCTTACAAGAGCACCGCAAACCGGAGCCTGACAAGGCTATATTTGACACTTTCAAGAGGCTTGAGGTAAAAATCCCATTTTTAGACTTGCTTCAGACTGTCCCGAGATATGCTAAGTTCCTTAAGGAGTTATGTACATTGAAGAGGGATCAGAAGGCGAGAAGTCAGAAAAAGGTGAAGATGAAAGAGCATGTGTCTGTGGTCTATCATAAGAAGATGCCCAAGAAGTGTAGTGATCCGGGCATGTTTGTGATTCCTGTGTCTTTGGGTGATGATTCTGAGCATATGGCGATGCTTGACTTGGGTGATTCAATCAATGTCATGCCTTATGCATTGTTTGAAAAGCTCAAGTTAGGACCTCTACAGGATACTAGGGTGGTTATTCAGTTGGCAGATAGGTCAAATGCATACCCTAAAGGGAAGGTTGAGGATGTTTTGGTTCGAGTTGGTAAGTTTATCTTTCCCGCTGATTTTTATGTTTTGGATATGGACACGGATCCTAAGGCTCCCATTCTATTAGGGAGGCCATTTATGTCTACGGCTCATACTAAGTTGGATGTTTCCAACGCTTCTTTGACCATGGAGTTTGATGGTAATTTAATGGAGTTCAATATTTTTTACTTCAAGAAAGACCCTAAGGATGTTTGTGGTTTGTGTTTTATGGATGTAGTAGAGCCAAAGGTAGAGGATGCGTCCAATATTTGTAGTGGAGATGATGATTTGAAAATACCAGCTGTAAAACATGGACCAAGAAAGGTGAAGAATCTTCCTGAGCACCGAAAGCATGCATATGGAGGTGAGGAAGAAGTGATGATGGCAAGTGGTTCGATGGAGAAGCATGGAGGTTTGAGCACGATGAACAAAAAGACAAAGGGATTTATGCATACAATTCGAGCTCAAACGGGATGGAGTGTGCACTAATGAGGTACCACTTATTCTCCCACGTTTAAACTGTCCTTTTTTTTATCCACTTTTACGCACTGAGGACACTGTTTAGTTTAAGCGTGGGGGAAAGTTTCGTAGTGTATAGTATGCATTTTTATTTCTAGATTAGGAGTTTTTCGTTTCAAAAAAAAAAAAAAAGGCAGCTAACCGGGAGGCAACCCAAATTTATTTGCTTATTCTGTTTATTTTTAAACATTTCGATTTTAATTTTTAATGTCTAGAATTGGTGCTACTGAAAGGTATATTTTTGTTTTTGTGGGTGCAAGAAATATTGGCATGGAGGCACACATGGGCACAATCGAGCGAGGCTAAAAAAAAAAAAAAAAAGTCTGGCTGGGCATGGCGCGACTCGTGCAAGAGGAGGACATTTCTATCTGCCCGTGTGCTTGATTCGTGCTCATGAGTGGCCCTTGGAATAAATTGCTATCTGCACGTATACTGCAGTCGTGCGCACACCTCCAATGCAACGGCACGACTCGTGCCTTATAGCCCGTCTCGTGAAGCTCCCTCTTACGGTCGACTGACTGGGCAGCAAAAAAAAAAAAAAAAAAAAACCCTCACAGCTCGCCTCTCTCTCTATTACCCGCTCTCTTCTCCATTCTCTCCCAGCCCATCGTCGCTCCCTCTCTCTCTCTACAACCGCCGCCATACACCATCTTCCAACCAAAAAACCACCACCCCCTCCATTAAAATCAACTCCTTCCTTCATCTTCTTCCTCCCTAACTCCATTTTCTCCCCTAAATCAACCCCAAATCCTCCATTATCACCCCTTCATCAACTTTCTCTCTCTAAACCTAAACACCTAAATCCTCAATTTTCTTTAAAGTAAACCATCTTCCCACCTTCACCCACTTTATCCTACCTATATCTAACCCGAAATCAACACCATTAACCTTCAATTCTGAGTTTCAAAGCAAAATCAAGAATCCTAAATTCTCAATTTTGGGGATTTTTGATACAACGTTCTTGGACCATTCTTGGAGGAGCAAGGAAGCTTGTTGGGTACTATTAGAGCATTGAAAGGTAAAATTTTCTAAATTTTACTTGCACTTTATTTTGTTGGTGGTAGTTGCGGTGGTTCGGTTGGGATTGATCGGAGGTTTTATTATCGTTTTTGTGAATTGTGTGGATTGTTGGGTTGATAATTGTTGTTGGTGAGAGACTTGTGCCTGATAACTTGATAGAGCAGCCACATTTGTCCAATGATGAAAAGATAGCTGCTCAGAATCCTTCTTCGGTTACAGCAATCACTGGGTCTTTTATTCAGCCAGTCTCGTTGCGTTCAAGTGGTGCTCAAACTCCTGTTTACCCTTTTAATTCTTATTCCGCGCCAGAGAAAACTTACTTTTATAGAGCTTCAGGTTATGATGATGGCACATGTTGTTGGGGAGACTATTCTAACTATGTTAATGCTAACAATTTGCAAATTGTGCCTCCGGTTTACAACGATAATCCATCGATCATGTTTCATCCTTCTTATGGCTTTGATACCCAAATGGGATATGGTCAGTTTTTCCAATGGCTAATCCCTTATCGCCAATAATGGTGGATGGCCAATTGTACTCTCCACATCAAGTGCCTATGTCACCATCGTACTACCCGCAGCAAGTTTCTCCTGCAATGCCACATGGTTCGTCTGCCCTTCAGCTTTCTCAAAATGAGCTTATGCAACCAGCAACCGTGGCCAAGAGGCTCTGAGTGACAATATGTTTTACAGTTGAGGATCAGGTTACTATCTAAATTATGGATCTTTTGGTGGTGGAAACATTTTTGGGAATAGCAATCTTGGGTACTACAAATTTTCAGGTGATACGGGATCTGGTGAGCAAATGTCAAACAGATCTAATCCCTCGGACACTGGTAGCTATATGCCTCCATTCACCCCAGGTCCTGTATATACCCCACCATTTGGCATACTTGGGTCGTACGAGCAAAGTTTGGACAGATGCCTCAGCAGCAAACACAATATCCTGGATTTGGGGTGGTCTCGAGTTCCTCCTCAAGACGATATCCACAAAGCTCTTATAGGGGCTCAAACTATGGCAGTGGCAGTGGCCACAGTGAGGGTACACCCTTTTTCCTTACTCTTTTACTGTCCTATTTTTTTTACTATTTCACACACATTGAGGACACTGTGTAGTTTAAGTGTGGGAGGGTTTGTATTATGTATAGTACACATTTATTTTATTTTAATTTTATTTAGAAAAGATATAGAGAGGCTAAGTGAAAACCCGAAAGGGCGCTTAGGCAAAAGGTGAGATTTTGTGTGATTTTATCATTTATTCACTGGAGAGAAGTCATAAGGGGGGGTAAGGAGTCTCGGGTTAGGATTTTCATACTTGGTGTAGGAGGCTCGGTTAGAGGTGATTAGGATAGAAACCCTCGTTCTTTCTTGGAGTAATAAGGGGGCGTTGGTGCTTTCACGAGGTAAGTTATGTCCGGAAACACTTTCTAGGCATCAACTTCTTATTTTTACGAGGGCGGTAGTAGTGTGAGACTAGCATGGGGGGAAACTTAGGACACTTTTAGTTCCCCTAAGCTTTTATGTGTGAGCCTTAGTCCGGATACTATATTATTATGGGAGTTTGTATCGGGCTAAGGCCATTGATATTTATTTGTTCTTGGTGTTAATGGGGACGGAGTTTCTTATACTCCGTTACAGTTTGTTGATTTTGACTTGGAGGATTAGAGGAGATTAGGGGTCATTTTCTCCCATGCTACGCTTTATAGACCGGATTTTAGAGTGGGGTTAGGATGTTACTCAGGGACGAGTAACGGTCTAAGCGTGGGGGAATTTGATGTGGCGGATTTTGTATATGTTATTTCCCTTATTTTCTTATGTATTTTCATTCATTTTGATGTACTTAGACTAGTTTTGATGTATCTGGGGCTTTATTTTATCATTTGGGCTTTATTGTAATCCGGGGTAGAATAGTCATTTTTATTTATTTATTTTTCCGGATGTAATTTTTGGTGAGCTTCAAAGTCACGTCTCAAGGATCAAGTAGTCAAAGTCAAGGCAAAGTCAAAGTCAACCGGAGCGGAGGGGTATAGCACCAAACTGTGATTAACTGGAAGTTGAGGGACTGTTTTGCAATTTCTAAAAGTTGGAGGACTGAAGTGAATATATGAAAACTGCATGGACTGAATTGCAAATTGAGGAAGACACTTCCGGAATGGAAGGCGGCGGCGTGGATCTGTGGCAGATCATGCATTTTCTTTTATTTATTATTTTATTATTCTTTTGATTGGATTATTTTCTTTAGTCAATTAATTAGTTTTTGAATTAGATTAGTTTAGGTCATATTCTTTTTCATTCAGAAAATACTACGCTTTTTTTCTTTCTCTCTGGAGTTTGTAACCCGTTAATGGATAACTAACTCCATAGCTTTGGATTGTGAGCTTGAACCCAATCTATTTTAATTGAGGTAATTTTCTCAATCTTTTGTTTAATCTATCCAGAATTTTGCTTGTTCTGATTTTAGATTTATAACTAGGGTTTGTGGATTTGGCCAATCCATTAGTTCTTTTTATGAATCTATGCTAGAATTCTCTGTTCTGTGCCAGAATTAGGGTTTTCACCGTAGCCTCTTCACGAATTGTGTATGTGCCATAGCAATTCGGGGAGTAGGCAAAATTAAGAGATTATCTAGAAACCTAAAAATCGTTCTTGATCTTAGTTTCTTAAATTGAATCAATTAATCTTTAAATCTTTTCTGTGCCAGTCTAGATTTAATTTTAATTAGGGTTTATAGTGAGTGTGCCACTGCTATAAACTAAACAGTAAGAAGAGACAGAGATTGAAAAATATCTCGTGATCAAGTGAATAGGATTAACGAAGATAAAGAAGTACCGATGAAATTGAAATAGAGGACGGGGATAGTGATCAATCTGAAGTGCTTTTTAATCATTGTTTTAATCAATATAGTTTATTTTTCCCATGTTAGGAATTAATTACAATCAAAAGCAACCCCCAATCTGGTCAAGTGACTAGTTCGTAAATAATCACTGTTCCTCGTGGATCGACCCTGACTTACCCTAATTACATTATTAGTGGCCGGGTTTAGGTCTAATTTAGTAGGCGTGCGACTAAGCCTATCAAATTCCAACCTTCATAACACCATTCAAGTCAAGTTCATCGGATCATAAAGGCCTTTAGTCAAGTCCATCCATAGGATTCTCGAAGAACGCTTAGGTAAAACTCCTTATTTTCTACTTTCTCATCCTCTTCTCTGTCTTTGAAGTAGTGTGATTCCATTAAAGGATCAGCCTAGAGCCTCTCCAATTCATGGAGATGGCCTCGAAGCATATGATCCGACATCCCAAACAAATAAGAAATTATTTATTTGTTTGATTTTCCTTTGGTACATGAATGCATAATATTAATAATGATGATGATGATTTCGTAAGCAAGACCGATCCTAGATCGGGTGGATTGGGTGCTACTTGACCTTCCCAATCCATAACTTAACCCCCGAACTCAAGAATCTCACGGTCCGTGTTCCGTTCAACAACATGGTGGCGTCTCTCAAATCAAATCAAAAAGGTAAAGCGAGGGAACACTTGCCTCGGACGCAAACAGTAACGACTCTGCTGGGGATGATCATCATAAGAGGGTTAGACTTGTGTTGAAATCATCATCGTTATTCTTGAAATTTTGCATTCTGTACTTGTAAGTACCCCAATCTGAAATTGACCTACTTTAGAGGAATTCTTGGTACCATTTAGGGATAAAACCAATGGGCCAGGACCTCACTAGGATAAACCTGATATTCCAGGACTGAACTGGAATTAAACTTGGAAAAATCCAGAAGCTCGCTAAGTCGAGTCGTACGGATGGTTTGGGCACATGAGGTCCCTAGCCGTACGGCTACTTTGGGCACCCTCAGCCTCTATAAATTGAACCCCATGCTGATCATTTCAGGGGGGGAGAAACAACACAAGAAAGATTACTCTGTCGAAATCACTCCAGTAGTGTGAGAGAAGAGTGAAACAAAGAGTGAAAGAGAGAAAGGAAGATTGGCTAAACCAAAATAGGTAAAGCCACCTTCTCCCCCTCCCTTCTCTTCATCTATAACTCTATTTTCTCTTTAATCCTTGTTTAAGTTTATGTTAATCTTTACATTACTTGTAAGACTTGTCCATTCAAGCACCTTTATATTACTTGCAAGACTTGTCCATTCAAGCAACTTTATATTTATGCAAGACTTGTCCATTCAAGCAAATATACATATATTACTCTATATTTCTTTTGTGCAAGCCATGAGATGATCCAAGGTGCCCTCCATGCCTTGTGTGGAAGAGGTTCAAACCTAGATGATCATGGCTTGTTGATTGTCATTTACATTCTTGTCTAGTTAGAATGATGCTTTTGTTGGCAATAATGATCATTTGGATGATAAAGCTTTCATCTTTATCATCCAACATCGATCTAGCTCTAAAGCCCCCTTTGGGGTTACAAAGATTCAATCTTTATGTGTTAATTTGATTCCTTAAAGGTTAATAAGTCATAAAAATACCATCTTGGGGATAAAGTTTCAATCTTTAATCACCAAATGGTCAATTTTGGCCCAAAGGGCATGTTCATCAACTTTTCCAAAGATTGCTTATGATCACACCCAAATACTTGTTTTGGGGACTAAGTGATGATCATTTAGCATAGGAATGTTGTATCTAAACTTACAAAGTGTTTCAAACAAACTAGAATCAAAACAGTTCTGTCCAGTTTCAACAGAATGTTCTGTTTCTGCTCTGGAACTGGACTGTTCTTGATTGAACTGTAAAATCCCAGGAGACCACCTGTCCATCCGTACGGCTATGTTGGGAACAGGGGGCAAAATGTCTGTTTTGCCCTCTGATCCCTATTTCTTAATAAATAGGCCCCTTTCAGTTAAGTTTTTTCAAACAAAACCAATAACAGAAACTTTTCCGTTAAATACACACACACACATGCACATTTTCAAACTAACAAGGGAGACTCGGTTTTTCCGAGGCACCTTGGGTGAACCGCAAATATGTTCTTCCCAAAGTGTAACTTGACCTCCGAACTCACCTTCTCTAACCATTTTCATTTGTTTGGTTTCAAATTAACAAATGTGGGGACTCCGTTTCTTTTCGTTAAGAAAGTTACCCGTGTTTGGCATTTCTTCCTCGTGCGAACTTTGCTTGTTTCGCCCCAGGAGAAGAGATCCTTACAGTACTGTAATCTGCTCCCGAACTGAGATGCCTCGTACGAGGTATCTTTTGTCTCGTATGAGACATCTCAGTTTTGTCCGGCTGATCTGATTCTCTGGTTTGAAAAAGGAATTTTGTTCGATTCAAACACGTACACAGGGTTTCAGATCTGCTCCTCCTTCTGTTTCTGAGTCTTAGGATCCTCCTAACGACGAAGAAACTCGCCATATATCATAAGGCTAACCTTTGTTTTGTAGGAGTACTTGCTAAATGTTTTATTCTCTGCTTTGCTTATGTTTGCCTTTATGTGTGAACTACAACGGCCTGAGTTCCTCCACAAGAGGGAAACGTAGGCAGCCACTTGGCCCGGCCATTGCATGTTTTTGTTTTACTTTTTTTTAAAATAAACTTTATATTTTATCTTTATCACCTAGATCTTGACTCTCACACACGTTCACATATATAGAATAATTGCACTACATACCCTATAAACCCGGGTCCCAATCGGAGGATGGATGTCGGTCAGCACCCCCATTCTAACGAATGGCCCTTACCGGTCTCTCCAAAGATGGTGTACCCAATCCGTGACACGCTCCTAGACTGTGTTCATGGGGAGCCTTAGCCGTAAGCCTTGCATCAACCTCATACATACTAGTTAATAAGACACTCCTTGAGACCGGTCGGTTCGATTCTTAGGGTTGTTTTAATCTTTGCCCAAGATAACGCATTTTCTACAATCTATAATCCTCCCTTCATGAATTCTTGACGATTGTCCCTTCGGTATAAATTGTTAGACAAAGGGTTGAGGTGATGAGATGAGAATTTTTCTACGAGGATTCGAGTCTAGTCTCTCTCACCATTAAAACCCTGCGTTTGACAATGTCCCTTTCGGTTGTCCCTTACAAGAATTCACAAGGTTTGATTGCATTAATGCGTTGTTTAACAAAGTGCAAAACAACTATGGAATCACTTAGGTTTGGTTAATTGAATGGTGGATTCCGATGAGAATATGAGACCTTTGCCCGAATTGTCCGTTTAGGAGAGTGCAATACAGGTGAAAAACAAGATGCTCATATTCTAGGGTGACAGAATCCACTGTTCCAGGACGAACTAGAGTAGTAACCTCTTAAAATGGATTAAATTCCATCCGACCAATAGGGTTAAAAATCTGCAATCTGACTATCAGGTTAGATGTCTCGTACGATACATCCATTGTCACATACGAGATATCTCTCATTTTCTATGATTCTGCCGTGTTGGTCAGCCCTATCTCATAAAAGCCGACTTGTTGGGACCCCAGCCTGGATTTGACACAATTTCTGCGCTCTAGGTCCGTCCGATCAGCAAAGTAGCTCCACGCTCCTGACACAATGCCTGCTCGCACGGAAATGTCTCTCAGAGAAATCTCACAAAGTCTGCACTTCAAGATGGAAGCCACCGGAGGTTGGAAGGAAGGCCTGCCCAACGGAGAGGCCCCGGAATTCAATATCATGCAAGAATTTCGCTTCAGAGGGCTCGACTATGCCTCTTATTATGCTCATGACCAAGTCAAAGAGCGTAACGAGCAAAGCGAAAAAGACTGGGCTGAGATCGAGAAGATGATCAACGGCAGTAAGCTTGAGATATTACAAGCCGAATACAATGAAATGAACAAATGGTACAATGCCGCTGTTAAGAGAGCTCAAGATTTGGAGGACAACCAAGAAAAGGTCATCAATGATGAGGTAGGTAACTGCATCAGCCTGCTTTATCAAGACCTAAAGAACCAAATGGAGGAGGAACATAATCATCACCTCAATGTCATGAGGGACCATTATGAGAGCATCATGCAAAGCCTCCAACCCAAGCCACAAAAGGTCTACACCGATTTGAGCCAAATCCGACTTGGTAGGGTGTTCCGTGAGCTTGAGAGGGAAGGAAACCTCATACCGATGAAAGGGTACAAGCCCAAGTATGAGGGAGCCGGAAAGGCCTTGCACTTGTATTGTTACTACCACCAGTGCCGCGGTCACCACACCGACAAATGCAACAACTTGAGGGATAAGATCCAAGATCTTATCGACCAAGGCACTCTCCAGATAATATGCAATGGAATCGGCCTCGTGCTGAAGAATGAGGGGCCCAAACCTCGCGCTCCTTTTCCACTCCATTAGTTAGAAATTAGATAGACTAGTTATTTACTTTTTTTTTATATAGATTAGACGTTTCTTTCCTTTTCTTTAAATAAACTAGTTGTTTTTTTCGCTCTTTAAGGGATCCTACTCACCCGAGAAACATTGTGGGTGAGAGAGTGCCCTCCTATCAATTTCAACATTTAGTAATAGTTAATTTATTTTAAAAGTTTCTCGCTTTGTTTGTAGTTTTTAAAGGCAAAGTAGTGTAGAGATGGTAGAAGTGCACAATGAAAATGACTATTCTAAAGACGATTCCATTCTCCGGAACGCGCCCAGTACTTAACATGATGCTAAAAGAAGGGTATTTCCCAGTCTTGGACTTAGCAAGCATTTACAAGGGATAAAAGAACCAACACTTGTCGTTCTATACCCCCAGAATATGGTCTAGGGTATGTGTCACCACTCAAGGGCGTCCCTAAGGAGAAAATAATTGGACCTCATACATAGTGCCACTAGTACCGCCCTATCGAAGGACTCTAAACGGGTACTTCAAAAATCTGCCATACTTCATGTTCCCTGAACCATGGATCGACCATAGGGGGAAGCGCCAACCGGGCTTTGAAATCTTCAGTGACTGTGATCCGTACTCACTTGAAACAGAACCGATGCAATTCTCGTGGCTACCTCGAGTATTAGGGGGTACCAAGGCCGAAGCACTTAGTGAGTGGGACTTTGTGTTGGGAGAAGACCTACTGCGCCAATTTCTCAACCTTTGCAAGCTAGAGGACACTCAGATCAATGCCATAGACAAGGGGGACGCTCCGAACCAGGATTACACCGAGCTCATCAAGAAGTGTGACGAGCCCATCGAGAACTGGTATACAACTGGGGGACCCATAGCAAGTGAAGACTTCCTGATCAGAGAATTAGGATGTACTCCCCATCCACATAGAGAAAGAAATTTTGTAACTCTTACCTTAGAGTCAGATACCGCTACCGATGAGCTCACCCAAGAAGACTTGGATGCCATTGCGGAACGTGTATTCCTCTACTTTCTTAATGAAAACATAGATCTTTCCGAGTATCCTGAGATTGCTAGCGTCATAAATGATGAATTAACTAATAACTCTAACGAATTAGATAATAATGAGTCATATGATGAGATAGATCAAGAAAACGAACAAATCTTAAAAGAAATTAATAAGCAAGTAGGTCGTCATGGAGGAAATGGTCCTATTGATGCCAAAGAAATGAAAACAGTTAATCTGGGGACGGACGATGATCCGAAAGAGACCAAGATTGGCAGTTTCTTCAAGGGGGGAACCGACAAGCCCTCATAGCGCTTCTCCGAGAATTCGTGGATGTGTTCACTTGGTCCTACAAATATATGTCGGGGCTAGCCAATTCGATTGTTGAACATAAGATACCGCTGCTTCCCAATTCGAAGCCAGTCAAACATAAACTTCGCAGAATTAAACCTGAGTGGTCGGTACAAGTAAAACAAGAGATAGAGAAACTCCTGAGTGTTGGGTTCATCAAAGTGATAGAGTATCCAACCTGGTTGGCTACTACTGTGCAAGTTTCCAAGGCAAACAGAAAGGTCCGCGTCTGTGTTGATTTCCGTGATCTGAACAGAGCATCTCCGAAAGATGATTTCACTCTTCCCAACATAGACATGCTCGTTGACAATACCGCAAAATATAAAGTCCGTTCATTCGTAGACGGATTCGCCGGTTACAACCAGATCCTCATGGACGAGGAAGACCAACACAAAATAGCGTTCACCACACCTTGGGGGACGTTCTGTTATACAGTCATGCCGTTCGGACTCAAAAATGCCGGAGCCACTTATCAGAGAGCTGTAACTGCACTGTTCCATGACATGATGCATAAAGAGATGGAGGTATACGTTGATGATATGATCATACACTCCAAAGAGCACTTCGTTGACCTTAGAAAGTTCTTTGAAAGGTTGAGACACTACAAGATGAGACTTAATCCGGCCAAGTGCACGTTTGGGGTAGTGAAAGGAAAAGTCCTTGGGTACATGGTCACCGAGCGTGGTATAGAAGCGGATCCCACTAAAATCAAATCCATCATTGACATGCCTCCACCTAAGATGCAGAAATAAGTAAAGGGATTCATGGGCCGCATTCAGTACATTAGTCGTTTCATCAATCAGCTCACGATGATGTGCGAAACCATCTTTAAGCTCCTCAAGAAGAATGCATCCCTAGAATGGACCGAAGAATGTCAAGAAGCCTTCGAAAAAGTCAAGGAGTACTTGGTAAACCTGCCAGTGTTGGTTCCACCGCATAAAAAGAAACCGTTGACCTTGTACCTCACGGTCAATGATACTGCATTAGGAGCTATGCTAGCACAAGAGCAACCCGATTCGAAGAAAGAGAATGCCGTATACTTTGTCAGCCGTCGCTTCCAAGGGGCTGAATTGAATTACTCTGCATTAGAAAAGTCATGTGCTGCACTGGTATGGATGGCTGAGAGACTAAAGCTGTACATGGAGGCGTTTCCTGTACAATTGATTGCCCGAATGGACCCAATAAAGTACATCTTCGAGAAGTCGCATGTCTCTTCCAGAATCGCCAAGTGGTAATTTATGCTCGCGGGGTACGATATCACTTACATCACACAGAAATCCGTGAGAGGAAGAGTCTTTACTGATCATTTAGCCGAATTTCCGTGTGATGAAGGGAAGGGGGAAGACCTGCGATTCCCTGATGAGGACATCATGGCAATAGCAGAAAATAAGTGGCAATTATTTTTCGATGGCGCTGCCAATAAACGGGTATATGGTATTGGCATGTTATTAGTAGATCCCTCAAATTTCTACACTACACTCGCAATCCGCCTTGACTTCGAGGCCACCAACAATATTGCCGAGTACGAAGCTTGCATAGCGGGGCTTGACGCAGCCTTAGAAAGAAATGTGACCGAACTAGATATGTACAAAGATTCACAACTTATAATCTCTCAGTCACTCAAGAAGTGGAAGGTACAATATCCTACGCTCCAGAAATATAACGACCATCTCCAAGACTTGGTCAAACAGTTCAAAGAAGTCACTTTCTACTATCTTCCTAGAGATAAGAACCGCTTAGCAGACTCGCTATCCATGCTAGCATCACTTGTGGAAATCCCCGAATGGACTGAGGTTAAAACCTTCAAAATCGCAAGGTGAACGACCCCTGCTTATTACTCAATCATAGACCTGCACGATTGCAAAGAAGAATGTGGCTCTGTTTCCGTAAATGCCTTAGACGATAAACCTTGGTATTATGATGTGTGGCGTTTCCTCCTAGACGGAACATTACCATCAGACGCCTCACCTAAAGTGAAGATAGCCCTCAAACGGTTTGCCGCCCAATTCATTATTATAGGTGATCGCCTCTACAAGAAGCACCACAAGCAGTGTCTACTATGTGCTGATGAGCACGAAGCCGTAGAAATCATGGACCAAGTCCATCAAGGAGTCTGTGGAACCCACATGAATGGCAATATGCTAGCGAAGAAAGTCATTCGACTAGGATACTATTGGGCTACAATGGAAGCCGACTGCACTGACATGGTTAAAAAATGCCACAAATGCCAGATACATGCCAACTTGCAACACGCACCACCGTCCATGTTATACCCCATGACATCCCCTTGGCCATTTTCTACATGGGGGATAGAAGTCATTGGCAAATGTCTCAATGATAGGTCATAACGGGCATTCATTCGTATTAGTCGCCGTTGATTACTTCACCAAGTGAATTGAGGCTCAATCCTACAAAGTCTTAAATGCCAGAAAGGTGGCTGAGTTCATTAAGACCAACATCATATGCCAATATGGGGTACCTCATGAGATGATATCTGACAATGGCACGCACTTTGAGAAAGAATGTGACCAACTACTTACGGAGTATAAGATAGAGAGACATCAGTCATCACCGTACCGACCACAGACCAATGGAGCAGTCGAAGCTGCTAACAAAACCATAGAGACCATCATTAGAAAAATGGCTAAAACTGGCAAAGACTGGCCCGAGAAGCTACCTTTCGCACTCTGGGGCTACCGTACTTCAATCCGTACTGCCACCGGTGAAACTCCATACGCCCTAGCCTATGGGATGGAAGTAGTGCTACCAATCGAATTAGAGGTACCATCACTAAGGGTTCTCCTAGAAAACCAAGTGAATGAAGTTGCATGGTTGAACAGCCGTTATGAACAACTAGCCCTGCTAGATGAACGACGACTTTGAGCCGTCGAGCATATCCAAGCGTATCAACAGAGAATGGCCCGAGAATTCAACAAGAAAGTTAAGTCCAGAAACATCAAAGAAGGGGACCTTGTCCTACGCGAACACCGTCCCGGACCATTCAATCCTATGGGAAAGTGGGGACCAAGTTAGATAGGCCCTTACATAGTCAAGAAGATCTTCTCCAGAGGAGCCGTACAACTCGCAGACCTAGATGGAGATCAACTGCCAAAGCCAGTCAACATTGACAAGCTGAAGAAGTACTATTCATAGCTCCGTCCCTTATTTCAAAGAAAAAGAGAAAGCTCGCTAGGTTGAAATCCTGCAAGGGCGGCCTAGGCAAAAGTTAGAGCCAAAGGCACGAGAAAAGAAGCCCGCTAGATTGAAAACCTGAAAGGGTGGTCTAGGCAAAATACAGGGTGTGCATGAAAAAAAATAAAAAATAATAGGGGACAGTCTCGTACGAGACACCTATGTCTCGTGCGAGACATGTCAGTCAGCAGACATATTTTTCTCTTTCTTAAACAAGAACTACGATGACCTGAGCTCCTTATTTAATTGATGTAAAAGGAGAACGTAGGCAGCCTTTTGGTCCGGTCTATTTAATAAATAAAATCAAAATCTTATCTTCTTATTAACTGAATGCATTTCAAGAAAGCAATAAGAAAATTTCTAACATGAATACCAACTTGCAAAAGAAAATAAATAAAATACTAAAAATCTAAGCATTGGTCTATCTAGGCAATCTCTCGATACTCCTAAGGATCTATCTCTTCCTTGACTTAGTAGGGGCTTGACCACGGTCTGCCTTGTCATTCCTCTTCCTCTTGTGCAAAGGTATATAGAAACCGGGAGGAACATCAAGTCTACTGAACACCGAGGGAGTCAGTCTCGCAAACGCATGAGGCCTATCAAAAGCTTGAAATTTACCGGGAAGTTCGTTTGCTCTCTTCTCGTAAAAGTCACTAACCAGAAAATCTTGAGTGGCATCTACTCTGACATTAGAAGGATCCTCCTTAGCTTCCTTCTTCCTCAAATTCAAGCTAGGATCGAATTGGTCCCCCAACAAAGGACGGCGAATGTCATCAATATTCTCAGCATTGGGACTGAGTTCTGTGAGAAACCGATCCAAGTATTTATCCGGCAAATAGATGCTCCCTCCATCATGGCGAAGATTGGTCCAACGGTCCATAGTGGTGCCTTGCCCCTAAGCGCGAGCCAAGCTCGTAGAGAACTCTGAGTCCATGAAAGAAATGTCCCGAGCACGTCCCCCTAACACGAAAGTATCCTGCGGTTGATCGAACTGTCGCATCACCCTTAGAGCAAAGTAAAAAGAGGAATCCCTCAGACCCGGAAGGACGACCCTGTCGTACCCAAGGGTATTAGCTACAAACCGCTTCACCTTCCAAAATGATGGACACCAAGAAATATCATCAGTCTCCGCTTTGGCAAAAAGATGGGCCCATTCCTCATGCTGAGACCCTTCACCAACAGTCTCCGCCTATGGAAAGTATAAGGAGAATACTCGATCGGAGAGTCCAACAGTTTAAAATGTTCTATGAGCCAAATAGTCAACAATAATGGACTTCCCTGAGTCATAGAGCCGGTTCGGTGTAGCTCATCAAGGCCATGAAGGGTCTCCCCTAAGATAAGAGGAAAGATGTTAAAGGCCCGTCATCTAGCTTGCAGAACGATGTCCACGAGCTCCATGTTCTCCATGCCGCACTTTCTCATGAACAGCATGCTTTGGAATAAGCACAATGCCAAGAGGCAACACTGGGAATCTACGCTATGACCGCGAGTCACCCGACCTTTAAATCTCCTAGGCAGAGCGTGGAGATCAACATAGCGGTTATGAATATAACTCTGCGCCTCGGGAAGGCCTATACTCAATAAATCCCTGAGAGATTCTGCTGGTACCTTATCATACTTGGGCACCGCAATCACTCCTGTCAATGGCATATCCAGGATAGCCGCCATCTCCTCTACAGTAGGGACCATCTCATTAAGTGAAAAGTTGAAGAGATGAGTCGAAGGATCCTAGAAGCGTGCAACTCCCTTTAGAAGGTCCCATTCCGGTTTTAGATTCTTCAATGTGAAAAGAATCTTGAAACCGAACATCTCCACGAACCTTCCTTGACGAGCCTTGTCAAACGAGCGAAAGAACGTTGCTAAGTCATTCTTGTAGAGTTCCACTAATTCCGAGTCCAAGGAGAACTCATCAAAAATTATTGATGAAGGACGGACTTGCTTGGGGCCATTGAGAGCAAAAGGTTGAGAATTTTACTCCAAAAGAAAAGTTCTCAGAACTGATTTAAGGCTGCATGGTATTCTAGGATGGACTAGAGGTGCTTATATGCAAGTTCAGACACCAAATCCTCGAGGAAAAAGGAGAAACAACCGCAGGCTCACAAGATGGCTCGTACGAGACATCGATGTCTCGTACGAGGCATCTCCCAGTTCAGATAAGAGAAACTCAGCTCAGATTCAGGTTGCCCAATGAGTCAAAACATGCCTCAAACACCTCAGAAATGCACCCCAGACAGTTCATACATCACATACAAAAAAGAGAGGGAATGGGGGATCCTATCTACTCGGCATCAAGAAGAAAGGAGACGTCGCCACTGCCACGTGATCATTCATCAGTCTGAGGTCTCTTCCCGCGTGAAGCCGACTCTACTGTCTGGCGAGCCAATCGGCCTAAGAGATCCGCGATCTCTCTCTTTACCCTCTTGGCATAGGCCATGAACTGGGTGAGCCATCCAGCGACCTCTCTATACTCAGCAATGGGCACCTGTTGAGAAGAAAAAAATAGAGATGTCAAAGTTTTTAGAAAATAATAAACAGAGACATGAAATGGCAGAATGACGAAAATGGCGGAAGAAGGGTCATAAAACATACCATGGTCACGTCGCCAGGAGGTACGAGTCCCTCAGGCATATCGTACTGCGTGGGAAGGTCCTCGACGCACTCTATCCCCTCAGCCATGCTGTAGGTAAAAGAAGCTGGTCCAAGCTGTGGACGGAAAGGGATGTGGACAACTCCCTAGACCTGAGCCTGATCACCCTCCAAAACCAACCGGGGCATGAGACAAGCAAGAAAGTCCTGATAATCGGCCTCCAGAGACATATGGTCAAAAGCATCCTGACTAAAGATGAGGTCCCCTCTCTCCTCCCCTTCGATGGCATAAGAGTTAAGCATATGGGCCGGTGGGTCCAAAGGAAGAAGGACATCAAGCCTGCCACCACCTTGCTGGCGAGAGACTCTCTCTCCTAAATAGAAGCATCCCCCACCAAGGCCGATCATCAGCAACCTCATACCAGCAAACCCGTATGCAAGGTCAATGCCCAAACTCCGCCAAGGAAAGAAGGCGACAACGGACTCAGGGATGGCCTCCCATCTATCAAAATATAGCCGCATGCGCTCCACCATCATATCAGCCCCCTCTACCTGCTCATCACGGGTATCCTTGTTACCCCGGAACCATCTCAAAGTATCTGGGAACATAACAGTGTTGTCTCGAAGATTGAAAGTGAAGAGACCAAACATGGTGTAACCCCAGGCCTGCAAAATGGGAGAAACATAGAAGATGTCAATATATAATAGCTAAAATAAAAATGCTATCAAAATAGACTGGGGCTGAAATAAAGGAGGAATACAGAAGAAGATGAGTATTATACCTCCCAGGCATGACTGTAGCCGCCCAAGCCAGCGTTCGCCCGGTCCCGCGAACTCTCATCCATGGCCACGTAGCAGTGGGCCAAGCCAGCTAAACCCCAACTGGCATCAGTCACATGCTGCATATCCCTCAGGCAGCTCAACAGAGTGAACAGGGCAGTCGACGCATGATTAGCAAATAGCGTTTCAGAAAAAACCCACCACAAAAAGCCACGGACAGCTGCAATACGGGTGTCAGTGAGGTGCATCTGACCAACATTAACAGTAACATAGGCATCAACCTTATCTCTCAAAGCCTTAAGAGGGACACCCTTGCCCAAGGTACGCACAAAGAAGCCCAGAAAATGTTGGGTTTCGTAGTAACATGCGCAGCGGAAGATAGCATTCAAAATTTATGAAACCCAAAGCCCATAGATCCGTTCATATGATTGAATCAAATACTTGCAATATGAATAAAAGATAAACTAACCCTTGATGACTTTGAATTTGGTCTTTGATCTTGGTGGAGAACTTGAAGCTTTGATCACAAAAGTAAGAACACGAACTTTGAAGATGATAAGCTTCACCCTCTAGCGGTATCCATACCACGAACGAATATCAAGAACACTTGATCTTGGTTGCTAGACCAAAATTGTGAAACACGTTTTCACAATCAATATGAACTATATGGAATTATATTTGTGTATTATTTTGTTCTTCAATCTAGGATGTCTTAGAACAAAATAAAACTCTCTCAAACCCTTTGGAGACTTGCACACAAGCTATGATATGTTTTGGTCCGAATTTGGCTGTTTATATACAAGTTAGACCTATTCCAAATAGGAAACTTGTGTCTAAACCCGTCCAAAATTCCTTTCCAAATCAAATTAGGAAACCAGCCCCGACATGGTGTGCGGTAGGGGTGTAAATGGTTCGGTTTGGTTCGGTTTGGACATATTTAGAGACCAAACCGCTAGTACTCGGTTTGGAGAAATTCCAAACCAAACCGAACCATGAATTTTTTCAAACCGAACCGAACCAAACCACCTCGGTTTAGTTCGGTTCGGTCTCAAACCGCGGTTTCGTAAACGGTTCAAACCACGGTCCGAACTGCGGTTCAAACCATGGTCCGAACTCCAAAAGTACAACTAATTTAGCCAGTTGACTCTTGTATTCACTAGCAGCACCACCACCTCATGTTTATATCCACTTTCTCCCTTTCCCTTTCTTTCATTTTCGATGTGGGAATAATATATCCTACTCAAAAGTTTTCAAGTTCTAAAACCCACCAATCTTTACTAGAATTCATCACCATCCCCTGACGATTCAATCGCTCCTTCGCCTTGCTCCCAGTGAATTCCATTGCTCGAAAACCCAATTGATTCAACAACCTTAACATAACTTTCCAATTCACTCACTGTAATTTGATGATTGTTAATACCCCTTCTTATATCATTCTTTAAATTCATCGTCTCCACATCAAACCCATTAAATACATTCACCAAACTCCTCAATTTTTCAACTACAGCTCTATTAGGTTTTCTCTTAGTCCCAATAAAGCTAAAATCATTCATGTGGCCACCATTAACTATCCCAATTGAAAACCCAACAACAAAAACTAAAAAAAAAAAAGCTGGAAACACAAGAGAATTCAAGAAACTGCGAAGCTGAGTGGACTCACCCGACTGAACCGACTCACTTCCAAGCTTTAGATCGTCCCATCCGCCATAATTGAGTGAGCTTGAGGGTGTCGATGAACAGAGAGTTTGGGGGTACAGATATTTTCTGTTAGGGAAGTTGACGAATCTGGGATTTTCGCAAGAAAGTGATTGAAAGTGGAGAATGAAGATTGGGGAGGTATATTTGGGAGTGAGAGTGTTGGATATTAGGGATTTCATGGTGGTGGAAGATCCGGAGATGAAGTACGGATAATCTGTGGTTTTACATGGTCGCCATAACAGTTCGTAGAAGATGAAGTTCGTTTGGTTTGGTTTGCTTTGATTTGGAAACGCAGGCGGCGGTGGCTAGGGTTTTGGGGTCGAGGTGGTGGGTGACGAGAACAAGGACTTGCCATGGCTGGGAGGAATTTTGGGGTTTGATGGGAGACATTTTTTATTTGATTTGAATTCTTTTGAATTTGTAGAGCCATGGCTTTTGAGAAGAGGAGTTAATACATTTATCCCACACTGAGAAGGAAAGAAAGGGGAAGGGGGAAGAGGTGGATACAAATAGTCAGAGCAAGGTTCAATTTATCGGTTTAGACAGTGGTTCGGTCTCTCGGTCTAGACCATGGTTCGGTTTCGCGGTTCGGTTCCGCAGTTCGGTTTGATACGGTTTGGTTCGGTTCGGTTTGGTCGGTTTATAAGAGCCAGACCATAGACCGAACCGAACCGCACGGTTTGTGATATTATCAAACCAAACTGAACCATGGAATCATAAAAACCGAACCAAACCACATGGTTTGGTTCGGTTCGGTCTCAAACCGCGGTTTGAACCGAACCGCTGACACCCCTAGTGTGCGGCCGCCCAAAACCCTTGTGCGGTCGCACATCTATCTGGAAGGTTTCTGGTACTTTCTGAGCTAAACTGTGCGGTCGCACACTTTCCCCAGATTTCCTTAATTTCCAAATTCCAATATAGTCCTTATTTAAGATTCGTTCTATTGTGTGTGACCCTCTAGGATTACACTAAGTTGGCAATGGGTTCAAACATGAAATCATAAGATATGATTAGGTTCTAGCAAACCGTCATACCTACCCAAATAGTATAACTAGATACAAATTCGCATTCCTTTAGAACATGTCATAATCCCTTTGTCCACGATGTCATTGAACACAAGTCATGGTCAACAAGTCAACTTGTTTTTGTTCAATACTTTCTCGATTCCGAATATGTTGATAATACAAATGACATTGATCTAATCAATTCATTTGAGTCCGGCCGAACATTTTCATCAACATCATTCCTACGAGAGGCCTAAGCTTGACATCTCTCCAAAGAGGGACAAATCCATTTAGCTTATTATTCTTCCCTACGTGAATCCGATTATGCCAATCATACCCTTTATAACTACTTGGTTAAAGGTAGCGTTTGAATATAATAACTTCATGTCTAAGGATTCCAATAACATAACTAATATGAGATATATGTACGACATAGACCATGACATAAATCTCATACAGCGGGTCATGTCCAGTACCTTGTTCCAAACAAGTACCCATAAATCTAACATGATCATCTCATGATCATTTAGCCTTTATAATAGTGCTTAACAAGTACTAGGGACGGAGATTATTATAAGTAAACATGAACAACAATAATAATCAAAACATCTCTTTATTGATATGAAATAAATGATAACAATTACAACGTTTATTAAACGTGCCTAATGCACCACTACCAACAATCTCCCACTTGCCCTAGGCCCAATCTCCCATGTATCTAATACCCATGGACCTAACATGACCTTCATGTTTAGCTTGTGGAAGTCCCTTTGTTAGCGGGTCCGCGACATTGTCATCAGTAGGTACTCTGCATATATTTACGTCTCCCCTATCAACGATTTCTCGAATGATATGAAAACGCCTAAGTATGTGTTTAGATTTTTGATGTGCTCTCGGTTCCTTTGCTTGATCAATAGCACCATTATTATCGCAATAAAGGTCTATTGGATTAGCAATACTAGGAACCACTTCAAGTTCAGTAATGAACTTGTTAATCCAAACAGCTTCCTTTGCAGCATCTGATGCAGCAATATACTCAGCTTCTGTTGTAGAATCAGCGGTTGTACTTTGCTTGGAACTCTTCTAGCTTACAGCTCCACCATTTAACATAAACACAAAACCCGATTGCGATCGCCTATCATCTTTGTCGGTTTGGAAGCTTGCATCCGTGTAAGCATTTATCACGAGATCATCTTCCATTCCTCCATAGACCAAAAACGAATCTTTAGTTCTTCTCAAGTACTTAAGAATCGCTTTTACAGCCAGCCAGTGATTTTCACCGGGGTCGGATTGATATCTACTTGTCATGCTTAAAGCATAAGATACATCCGGCCTAGTACAAATCATGGCATACATGATGGACCCAATTGCCGAAGCATATGGAACATCATTCATTTTCTCACGCTCATCTTTTGTCTTAGGACATTGAATCTTTCTTAGAGAAACTCCATGTAACACGGGCAAGGTACCTCTCTTAGAATTTTCCATACGGAATCTTCTAATGACCTTGTCAATGTATGTACTTTGGCTTAAACCAAGTAGACTCCTTGATCTATCTCTATAGATCTTAATTCCAAGTATATATGCGTCTTCACCCATATCTTTCATTGCGAAACACTTTCCCAACCAAGTCTTTACGGACTGAAGTGTAGGAATATCATTTCCAATGAGTAATATGTCATTCACATATAAAATCAGGAATAACACTATGCTCCCACTAATCTTCTTGTATACACAAGGCTCATCTTCATTCTTGATGAAACCAAACTCTTTGACCGATTCATCAAAACGGAGATTCCAGCTCCTAGAAGCTTGCTTCAATCCATAGATAGATCTCTGCAATTTGCATACCTTAGAATTCTGTTCAAAACCTCCCGGTTGTGTCATATACACATCCTCTTGTAGTTTTCCATTTAGGAAAGCGGTTTTGACGTCCATTTGCCATATTTCATAGTCATGATATGTGGCAATGGCAAGCAGAATTCTTATAGACTTGATCATTGCTACGGGTGAAAAAGTTTCATCATAGTCAACACCATGAACTTGCCTATAACCTTTCGCTACAAGCCTAGCTTTGTAAGTATGCACCTTCCCATCCATGTCAGTCTTCTTCTTGAAGACCCATTTTCATCCTATGGTTTTTACACCTTCGGGCGCATCAATCAAGTTCTAAACTTGATTGTCTTGCATGGATTGCAATTCAGATTCCATGGCTCCAAGCCACTTATCCGAATCAGGAGAAGACATCGCCTCTTGGTAGGTTGTCGGTTCATCATTCTCAATGATTTCCACCTTATTACTATCCGTTACGAGAAATCCATATCTCTCGGGCTCGGATTGTAACCTACTAGATCTGCGAGTTGCTTGTGTATTTTGAACAGGTTCCACAACTCCTTGTGGTTCTTGTTCTTGTTCCACTATTGGTTCAATGTCATTTTCTGGGTCTCGAATTTCTTCAAGATTTATTTTACTCCCACTAATTTCTTTGGAGAGAAACTCTTTCTCTAGAAAGACACCAGTTCGGGCAACAAAAACTTTGTTGTCCTCACGGTTGTAAAAGTAATATCCTCTAGTTTCCTTTCGATATCCCACGAAAATACATTTGTCAGATTTGTGTGCAAGTTTGTCAGAGACAGGTCTTTTGACATAGGCTTCGCAACCCCAAATCTTCATGAAAGATAAACAAGTTTTCTTTCCGCTCCACATCTCATATGGAGTCTTTTGAACCGATTTAGTTGAAACACGATTTAGTGTGAATGCAGCGGTTTCTAGAGCGTAACCCCAAAAGGATATTGGAAGATCAACTTGACTCATCATTGATCGAACCATGTCTAACAAAGTCCGATTTCTCCTCTCGGACACACCATTCCATTGTGGTGTTCCGGGTGGAGTCAATTGTGAAACTATTCCACAATTCTTTAGATGATCATCAAATTCATGACTCAAGTATTCTCCACCTCTATCTGATCGAAGTGCCTTGATACTTTTGCCAAGTTGTTTTTCTAATTCATTTTGAAATATTCTAAATATCTCAAATGCTTCACTTTTATGTTTTATTAGGTAAACATACCCAAATCTACTATAATCATCAGTGAAGGTTATGAAGTATTGAAATCCTCCCCTAGCATTGCTACTTAATGGTCCGCATACATCGGAATGTATCAACCCCAATAAGTCGCTTGCCCTTTCACCTAGCTTGGTAAAAGGTGTCTTAGTCATTTTCCCAAGAAGACACGACTCACAAGTATCATATGACCCAAGGTCACATGAACCCAAGAGACCGTCCCTATGGAGTTTTGAGATACGCTTCTCATTTATATGACCAAGACGGCAATGCCACAAATAAGTATGATTTACATCATTAGGTTTAGATTTCTTATTTATATGATAGACATTTTCATTATTTTCATTCTTGACATCCAAGACATAAAGGCCATTAAATGAATTAGCAATACCATAAAGCACATCATTTAAATAAATATAAAATTTCTTATTCTCAATAAGAAACTTAAAACCTTCATTATCCAAACAAGAAATTGAAATAATATTTCTACTTAAATCAGGTACATAGTAGCAATTGTTCAAAACAAGTATTAAACCGGAAGGTAAAGTGACTTCATAAGTCCCTACGGCTAATGCAGCAACTCTTGCTCCATTTCCCACGCGTAGGTCTACTTCACCCTCTTTAAGTAGTCTCCTATTCTTTAGACCCTGCACATTTAAACAAATGTGAGAACCACATCCGGTATCCAATACCCAAGAATCAGTGGTAGAAAGGAGAATATCTATCATATAGATACCTGAAGTCGACGCAGCCTTGCTGCTCTTCTTCTTCTTTTGCTTTTGCAAGAAAGCCTTGCAATTACGTTTCCAATGACCAATTTCTTGACAATGGAAACAGATTGCATCCTTTTGTGAATCAGGTTTTGCCTCAGAAGCCTTGACAACCTTTTCCTTGCTTATCTTGGGTTTGACAACTTTCTTACCCTTTCCTTTGGCACTAGCCTTCTTCCCATCATGAATCAAGAGCACGGGAGAACCTTTCTCCGCAATCTTCATCTCCGCAGTTTTAAGCATCTCATGCAACTCGGAGAGATTCTTATCCATTCCATGCATGTTATAATTCATCACAAACTGATTATAACTCTTAGGCAATGAATTAAGAATGAGATCCGTGGCTAGCTCCAATGGGATTGGATAGCCAAGTTTCTCAAGGTGCTTTACATAACCTTTCATTTTCAACATGTGAGGACTCACTTGTTGCCCTCCATTCTTTTTGCAAGTAGTGAATGCAATAATGGTCTTGTACCTCTCTTGCCTAGCTTGCTCTTGAAACATGGATCTTAACTCCACGCCTATCTCATAGGCTTCCAAATGTTCCAAACTTTGTTGGAGTTTTGAGCACATAGTAGCAAGCATGAGACAACTTACATCTCTAGAATCATTACGATGTTTCTTGTAATTTTCTCTTTCTGCCCTAGGGGCAGTAGGTTCTGGTTCAGCAGGAAGTGGCCCATCGAGAATGTACAACTTATCTTCTTGCCTTAGAACAATTCTTAGGCTACAGATCCAATCCATAAAGTTCGTACCATTCTCTTGAAGCTTATCCTTCTCAAGGATCGATCGCAACGAAATTGATTGAGTGTTAGTAGTCATTATCTACAATTATGCAAAATTTCCAAAATTTAATAAGTACCAGTTCCATTAAAGAAATAAATAATGTATTTCTCGAAAAAAATACTTCCACTAAATTATATAACCTTCATATACATCCCATGTATAATATAATTTAATTGGGCTAAGATCCAACTTTAATTTAACTTTTGAGTCCACGGAGGCGGACCGCTCAAAACTAAATTAATTAGGTAGACAATCATGTCAATCATATCCCATATGATTCTTAGATTCTTTTATGAGATTCTTTGAGAAATCCAATTTCAAAAAGCATTTTTAATCTCATCTTTTGCTTAGGCCCAAAACTGTTTTGACGCCTAATTAAGTCCAACCATTTTAAACGTATAGGAACCATTCAATTTAATGCACCTTGCGGAGGCAAGCCCACATCAAATTAATGAACCTCATCTTGCCCATACATGAATAAAATTAATGCACCTCGCGGAGGCGAACTCACATCAAAATCATCCATGTATAAACAAGTGTTTTAATCATGGCATGGCAAAAAGAACTTAAAACTTTCTTTGAAGGTTCATCACATATAGCATACAACACATTTATGAGCACATAGTATAAATATGTTACGTATCAAGTTTAGCCACTAAATTAATCTCCATTAATTTAAGCATAATATTTATGTGTCATTAGTTTCTATATAATTATGAGGATGAAACTCTTTGAACTTTGGTTATCATCTTCCAAATCAAGACAACAAGAAGTGCGGCCGAAACTAAGCCATCAGGCATCCACAATTCCGCACTAATTCAAGAAACCAAGAAAGTAGTCCATGTAGCCGAAACTAAGCAATAAATGGTCTCGATGTACGTAGGCCAATTGCATCCAAAATTCCACATGGATCTCCAATCTTTGAATCAAGAACTTTGTTTCTCAATTTTAGCAATTATGAACTCTTCATAATTCTAACTTCGTTTTATCTTTGAAACTTTGATTGCGATCAAGTTTGGGAAACACAATCTCGATGAACGTAGATTAGCCATCCAAACCTTGAACCAATCTTAGAATCACAAGACTAAAACAAATAGGAAAATCAAACCCCAGGATCCACACCCAAAACAACTGCCCAAAACCCGCTCCAGATCAGCAGGTCTGGCCGGTATTGTCACTGATTCGGTTGGACCCCATCAAAATTCCAGAATCTGATTCTGATTCTGACCAACTGTGTGATCGCCCACGAAAATCTGTGCGGTCGCACAAACATGTGCGGTCGCCCAATATTTTCTGTGCGGTCGCATAGTAGCATCAAACGAATTTTTAAAGTTCGAAAATTTGTCTCATAATTGTTTTCCCCCGATTATTAAAACTTTGATCCAATCAAAATTAATAATCAAACAATTTAGAATCCAACATAATTTTTAGTGCAATTCAATAGTGCGATTAAAGTTTGTAAAACAATAAATCACATAAAATCATATAACACATAAACATCATATATCCAATATTCATATCATGTTAGGCACATAAACAATTTATATACACACAACATGATCTAAGTATTGATATAATCAATATGAACAGGGCTCTGATACCACTGTTGGGTTTCGTAGTAACATGCACAGCGGAAGATAGCATTCAAAATTTATGAAACCCAAAGCCCATAGATCCGTTCATATGATTGAATCAAATACTTGCAATATGAATACAAGATAAACTAACCCTTGATGACTTTGAATTTGGTCTTTGATCTTGGTGGAGAACTTGAAGCTTTGATCACAAAAGTAAGAACACGAACTTTGAAGATGATAAGCTTCACCCTCTAGCGGTATCCACACCATGAACGAATATCAAGAACACTTGATCTTGGTTGCTAGACCAAAATTGTGAAACACGTTTTCACAATCAATATGAACTATATGGAATTATATTTGTGTATTATTTTGTTCTTCAATCTAGGATGTCTTAGAACAAAATAAAACTCTCTCAAACCCTTTGGAGACTTGCACACAAGCTATGATATGTTCTTGTCGCGCCCCGACCCGTGGTCCTACTTGGCCCCACGTCCAGGACACGCACGGAAGACGTCAAAAAAAAAAACAATCTAAAGAATTTTTTTTCGAAATATACTTTCTATAAAAAGGTTCACACAACCAAATCGATACTAAAACATGACTTCAAGTCACAAAACAACCTTTCACAAACAAGTACCAAGCCACTTGGCTACAACTACTAACTTTACTTACTTAATTACAAATACGAACATCTACTAAAAGAGATGATACAAACCAAGTCACGGGTATACTACCCAAAAGGTATTACATTTACATAATGTATCCTTTACTTATACAACATACTTAAAACATTTCCCAAAATGTCTTCGACGTCCTCGTGTCCTCCCAGTGTGTGTGAACTATCCCCTGGGCTCCTTCTTATCTAAAACGGTAAATAAATAAAGGGTGAGAATAAATCTCAGTAAGTTACTAAAATGCAACTACATTACATGCTAATATGATAAACATAAAGGAACAATGCCACAAATGATCATATATCACATAGCACATAATATGAGAGGCTCCCTATCGCCAACCTTCCCATACCGGTTGGAAATAACGACCAACTCATCATACAACACATAAAGCAGAAATAAACACTCATACGTGGATACTGAGCCAAGGTTCTCGAATCAAAACAATAGCCATCTGAGAGGCTTCAACTGAGCAGCATCGAAGAGCTGAAACGGGTTCCGGAACCAAACAACAACAACAACAACAACGGGGAAAATGACACAAAGTCATAACCCAAAGTGCCCAACCTTTGGCCTAAGGAAGGGGGTTAAAAATGGGAAACCAATGATAAGAGCCTTATAATGTACTTGGCTCGTGAGACCATTATAATCCCTATCACTGCCCAAACACACACAAAAGTAACAGCTGGACTTTACACGCAAGCACCATATAGAAATACTTGCTTAAACAACAATCAGGGACAATGATTCCAATGTAGGGAACCATGCCAAACACATCAAGAAGATGAACCATTCCAACACATTACCAAGTGTTCAACAATGCTCACTTAATCAATTACTCACATTTCACAACACTTGTGTTCACAAAGGAACTAATTCTACCACTTTAGTGATCCACAACAATCATCTAACTACTTTAGAACACTACCAAAAAACTAGACGAAGATTGACCTCTAAATCCCTTGGTTTGAAAAACTCTCAACTTTTCAGATGACTGGGCGGTCGCCCAAACAGGGCTGTGCGGCCGCCCAAAATACTCTGTTCCAAGAAGAAAACCCTTCAGATAGATGTGCGGCCGCACGCCCATTTTTGGGCGGCCTCCCACATCACCTGGCAGACCAAAACTTAACCAAAGTTCACTCCTTTCGTTTCACAACCCAAAACTACTAATACTTGCAACACTTAACATCTACAACTTACACAAAGGCTAAAACTCAGCCTAAGAACAATACTAACACCAACTTCTATAGCATTCTCAACAATAACAAGCTATGTAACAAGTTCTTACTACTCCCTCTGTCCCAAAATTACAAGTATAAATAAAACATACCAAAACATTGTTTTATCACATATAAAGCATATAAAGCATACTTATGACCATTTTAACATTTAAAGGGGGATTAGTAACTTACCTATTTTCCAGAAAAAGTGTCAAGAAAAATAATATTGATCGGTAGATATGATCTAATCAACACCCTGAACATTTATATGTAATTAGATTTGAAAAAGGAGTAGTAAATAAAATAAAAGAAAATGAACAAGAACAAGACTTCACCTTAGCCAACAATGGAGCAAAATTGGGTTTTTGAGAAAGCTAATGAATTTGTGTGTGATGTGTGGGAAACGTAGGGGGATGGGAGGAAGAAGGGGTATCAAGAAGGAGTTTTGTTAAGTTTTCTCAATTAAATCACTAGAGTTCTCTTTTCAACAACTAGGCCCCTCTACTAAATTTTCACTAAAAACCCCTATAGTTACACTAACACTACTAAATTCCCCAAATAAACTTTACTACTATCATTTTAACTAACACAAATAATCATATAAAATGTGCAAATTCATATAAGATGATGCAACACGTCAAATGCACACATAATTTTAAATTAAAATTATCAAAATATAAAATAAATATTAAAATAAATAAAACGGATTTCGGGGTCGTTACAGTTCTGGTCCGAATTTGGCTGTTTATATACAAGTTAGACCTATTCCAAATAGGAAACTTGTGTCTAAACCCGTCCAAAATTCCTTTCCAAATCAAATTAGGAAACCAGCCCCGACATGGTGTGCGACTGCCCAAAACCCTTGTGCGGTCGCACATCTATCTGGAAGGTTTCTGGTACTTTCTGAGCTAAACTGTGCGGTCGCACACTTTCCCCAGATTTCCTTAATTTCCAAATTCCAATATAGTCCTTATTTAAGATTCGTTCTATTGTGTGTGACCCTCTAGGATTACACTAAGTTGGCAATGGGTTCAAACATGAAACCATAAGATATGATTAGGTTCTAGCAAACCGTCATACCTACCCAAATAGTATAACTAGATACAAGTTCGCATTCCTTTAGAACATGTCATAATCCCTTTGTCCACGATGTCATTGAACACAAGTCATGGTCAACAAGTCAACTTGTTTTTGTTCAATACTTTCTCGATTCTGAATATGTTGATAATACAAATGACATTGATCTAATCAATTCATTTGAGTCCGGCCGAACATTTTCATCAACATCATTCCTACAAGAGGCCTAAGCTTGACATCTCTCCGAAGAGGGACAAATCCATTTAGCTTATTATTCTTCCCTACTTGAATCCGATTATGCCAATCATACCCTTTATAACTACCCGGTTAAAGGTAGCGTTTGAATATGTCAAACATAATGTTCATCAAGTGGAAGACTATAATAACTTCATGTCTAAGGATTCCAATAACATAACTAATATGAGATATATGTACGACATAGACCATGACATAAATCTCATACAGCGGGTCATGTCCAGTACCTTGTTCCAAACAAGTACCCATAAATCTAACATGATCATCTCATGATCATTTAGCCTTTATACTAGTGCTTGACAAGTACTAGGGACGGAGATTATTATAAGTAAACATGAACAACAATAATAACCAAAACATCTCTTTATTGATATGAAATAAATGATAGCAATTACAACGTTTATTAAACGTGCCTAGGGCACCACTACCAACAGAAAATGCCTCATGTCATCACTACTGGTAGGAAGTCAATATCAACCTCAAGCGGCTCAACGACGATGGCAAGCCCGGTAATGGAATGAAAGTAAGTAGGAGTCATGGTGACCTCTCCCCACCGCATGTGCATAGTATGAGTGCTATCCCACCAGCAGTCCCAAATAGCTTGGAGCAAGTGAACGTTCCTCCTCTCACCGACTAGGCCGTCAAAGAAGGGCTTAAGCCCGAGATTCTCAATCTCTTCCTTTATCTCACCATTAAGAGTTGCCCACCTCTCGGAAACCGCTCGTACACTGCCTCTACAGTTATCGACAACCTTGAATGGCTGCAAACAACAAAGGCAAAAGAGATGAATGTCAAAAGATCAGTAAAACCCTCATTTAAGCATTTTGCCCGAAAAGTCACAGAACTGCCTAGAACGACAGTCAAAATCATGTACTACTATACTACAAAGATTTTCAACATAAACAAGGACGAAATTCCATCGAAAGATCAGCCATGCATGATAAACCTTAGCAGCGATAATTCTAGGTGAAAATCGACAAAAGTCGAACTGCGAAGGCACCAAATTGAGACATGCAACAACGAAATTGACATGGAAACTCAGTCAAAGGAAGAGATCTTTACCCGCCTCGTCCGAACGGTGTGAGAAATATGATCCTTGGGGAATGGGCACAACTCATCCGTCGCCCACACTTTACCTCTCATGTGCCTACCGAAGAGGTGTTCCTTATGAGAATGATTTGCACCGGCCATTTGAAAGGGTTAAGAATCACTAGAGCTTGGTGAAAATGAAGATTTTTTAGTGGAAAAATCGCCTAGGGTTGAGAATTCCTAAAATGAAATAAGAAAAGTGATTTGAAAAACACTTTTAGCGCCTGATATCATCTCTGATCTGCGTAAAAATAGAGAAGTCTCGTACGAGACATCTGTTGGTCCCAAAGGGGAAACAAGGGTATGAAAAATACTAGAGGGAGGGGGGGTGAATAGTGTTTTTAAAAATTCTTTTCAAACCCTTTTGCAAAGCAATGGCTTATGCGCACAGATCTCAAATAAGATAAGTATAGCGCGCAGAGAGAGTGTGAAATGCACAGCGAAAATTTAAGCAACAACTGCGCAGGGTATACTACGCAGAAGGTAAAAACGCACGCGCTAAGTTTTGGCTAAAGAGTTGGTTAAAATGTTCTAAGGCAATAAGCAGTAACAAAACAGAGCAGCAAATAGCAATCTGATAAGTTCAAACAAAGCAGCTATTAAGATATAATGTAAGTAGGAAATAAGCAGTAAGAATAGAGAACAAGCTATTTGGAGAGGTTCGATCGATGAAAGATCTACGTCCTCTACCAAGATGGTTAGTCTTGGATTTTCTAATGAGATTTATATTTATGAGAGGAGCTTTTACAAGATTACAAAGAATCAAAACTCAAATCAAAATCTAATCTATGAAGAGCAAATCCTAGACTAAACCTGTGTATCTCAAGAAGTAATATCTAAATGATCGAAGCTTCAAGAGGTGTGTGTGTGTGACAGAAATTCTGGGCTCTATGAATCTATGAGATGAAGAGCACGAAGAATTCTGGTGATATAAGACTTTAGGATCTGGGCAGGAGTTTGAAGGTAAGAAGGTTTGAAGGTTGATCTTAAATCTGGGAATATAAGTAGCAATCTTCTTAACTTCAAGGATACTTATGAAAGCACAAACTCTAGCAACTTAGAAATGAAGATGAGCAGGCTATTTATAGTAGAGAGCTTAAAACTAGCCGTTGGAGCTCTGAGCAAGGATGATGAGTTGGCACTATATGATTGGTGCGCAGATGTCCTTTCTAGCCGTTGGGGCTCTGATCAAGGTTGATGATCTGGCACAATATGATTGGTGCACATGTGTCTATGAGCCGTTGGAGACTGAGCATGAAGACCAAATTCAAAAGCTTCTTCTAAAAGGATGACAGTTGTCTTCATTTGACATATTTGACTTGAGCGCATCTCCACCGTTGGATATGCTCGCTTTGTCGTTTCTGCACACCTCAGCACTTTAATAAACGGGAATCTTCAAAGAGTTTCCAAGTTAGATGATCTGAATGCATCGAAAACTGAGCAAGGTAGAATGCTGCGCAGGAGAGACCTGCGCAGTGGTGTCCTGCGTAGAAACCACAGTCTTGCTTTGATCTTCATTCCTTATCGCTCCAAGTCTTATATTCTAAGCCTATACTGTAAAATGGACTAAGCTGAGAATTGAAGTTATAAAACTTCTTACATAGGGTCCTAAAGTCCATAAAATATTAATAGGTGATGGTATCAATCAATTCTAACATAAATAGGAGGGTTAAGTGATAAGCATACCCAACAATCTCCCCCTAAATGATTGATGCCATTACCTACTATAACAAAGGCAATTCATTGTACTTGATAATAACATGTCCATAGAAATGAAAATGGTAAATCATGTCTCAAGTCAATGCACACACTAGCCAATGCTATAGATTTCTAGTTTATCCAAAAGATTAACTTACAAAGAGGGAAAGACAGAAATATCGTTCAGCGCATACAAATAATATGAGTTTTAGTTTAAGTATGCATTTAAACAGAATGTTTAAACATCATGCGTAGAAAATATGAGCAGTTAAGATTATGCGCATGAGGTGAAATAATGCAATCATTGTTCCACAAACGAAGAGTTTGAATTGAACAAGGTTTTGGAAACAAGTGATGCGATTTTCTCATTAAATCTTGAAATAATAGAAGTTACAGATTACAAGTTTGAAAGAGAAAAACAAAAAATTGCGCACAAAAAGAAATACC
Organism: Campanula takesimana; assembly: GCA_026119855.1. Taxonomy (NCBI): domain Eukaryota; kingdom Viridiplantae; phylum Streptophyta; class Magnoliopsida; order Asterales; family Campanulaceae; genus Campanula; species Campanula takesimana. Next base: position 142,593 of record JAOWBW010000677.1, read on the forward strand.
TTGCGCAAAGCAAAAAATAGAACCTAGTCTATGTTGATCCGGTGCAAGGCTTCGCGCAGCTCGTTCTGCAGACTATTGAACTTATTCATAAGTTCAATCTTCAGTTCTTGAAACCTCTCTCTGAACGCTACAGCCTCACCGACATAGGTAGACATTCCTCTGCGCATATCTCTGTTGTCCTCTTGCAGCTCTTGGAAGTTGGCTCTGTACAATGTCCAGTCATCTGGTTGAAATATGACTGCTCCGCAGCTTCAATAGTGTTGATGACGGTGGCCTGCGTTGTTTCGAGTCTTTGGTCAGTGTGGAGGCGCTGAGTGTTCACGCTGGCTTGAATATCGAACATAGCTTGATCCATCCTAGCGTTGAACCCATCAGTGAAATCAGTCATCACTTGAGTTATGCACTCCCTGACACTTTCCATATTAAGCGCATTGGCATGCGCAGGACTACCTTGTTCTAATTTCTCCAACATCATTGCTTCCAACCCGGCAAACCCTTCATGCAACCTATCGGCCAAGCTCTTGCGCAGACGCTTAAGCAGTCCTATAAACCCATCATTGATAGCGGTATAGGTGCAAACATTTTCAAGCATCCCAGCTATTGACTTCATAGAGTCCAGAACCATTTGATCTAAAGCATCAGGGACGCGCTACGCAGAGGGGCCGGAGGGACCTGCGGAGGTACTTGCCTTTGATACATTCTCCCCCTTAATGGCGGCAATCTCTAAGCGCTTCACATCAAGTTGCTCTTGGATAGCAGTCTGCACAGTAATGAGCTGATTCATTTGGGTCTGCACAGAAACCTGGTTGACTTGAATAGTATTAAGAGCCTGGAGAATTTGGCGCAGATCAGCAGAGGAAGAGAGAGAGGAAGTAGATACTGTAGGAAAGACGGAAGGAATAGCTTGAGCTGATGGAGGAGAGACTTTGGGAGGAGAGTGCGTTGGTGAAGGTTGTTTGGGAGAGAGATGAATAGGATCAGCAGTAGGAGACCTATGCGTAGATGAGTGCGTGCTGCTGTTATCTGTATCAGTTGTGCGCACATCCCCCTCCTTTTCTCCTTCAGAAGGATTAACAGCAGTTCGTTGTGCAGCATCATCGGCCTGCGTAGACTTGGTAACTTCATCCTCATCCTCATCTTCTAAGTCCAGTCCATCATGAAGGACAGAGGTGCCAGGTTGAGTATTTCCAACCAGAATATTGAGGCGTCGGAAGGCACTTGTTGATGGTTCGGGAGAAGGTGGATTCAGCTTTTGGTTGTCCCTTTGTAGTGCTGCGCACAACTTGTTTCTTGCGCAGAGTTCAAAGAGGAACATCCATAGCAGGTGCAGCAGCAGGGGCCTTGGCAGGCGTACCGGAGTCAGGAAAAGCTTCATCCATCCAGTCATCACTATCTCCTTTACCCTGAGCAGGACGTTCTTCAGCAGCCTTGGGATCTTGCTCCCCCTGCGCGGTATCATCCGCAGCATCAGCATCAGCAGCAGTCTCATCCATTCGAGACTCGCTGTCTTCCTCAACTATAGCTGCCGGAGGAGGAAGTCTGGTAAATGAAGACTTTTTCTTGGTTTTTAGAGGAGAGGGAGCAGGCGCAGGAGGATCTTTGCGCTTCTTTGAGGGCTTGGGATCAGGAGGCGGTAAATCAGATCCGATTTTAATGCCAGCAGTTGACCTGACATTTGGAATTTCCTTCACCTTTTCTGGCGTAGGATCTGCAATACCTTTGCCTTTGCGCTTTGCCTGCGTAGCAGCCGTTTTAGGCTCAGCAGGCGCAGTGGCCTTTGAAGGCTGCGCGGCAGTTTTCTTTGCCTTGGGTTGAGGGGCTTCATCATCATCATCATCATCACTATCAACCCATTCCTCCTTGTTTGGGCTGGTGTCCTTGTTCCAGATCTTCCGATAATCACCGCGACCAATTTCATTACGCAGTGAGTAGAGGTGAGAGATGGAATAGGTCTTGGTACACGGAACTTTGAGTTCAGGACGCTTCTGCATGAAGGTGCGCAGCTCAGAGACATTCATTAGGTACTTAGATAGTAGCCTACAGTGAGTTCTGTACTTGGCTACTTTCTTGTCCATGCGCTTGTCATAACTCTCCGACGCATCCCATAGCTCATCAAATAGAACAGAGGACCAGTCTAGAGCATCGCCATTATAAACCGCAGCGCAATAAGCCCACTGCTTGGAAATGAACTTGCCCTTATTTCCATTTTTGCAGTTTACTGAATCACCAATAATGGTGCACATGTGATACATCACCTCACCAAATTCCTTGCGATCATGAACGCTCCACTTCTTTACAAGAGTGGGTTCCCCAACCAGTTTCTGCGCAAGCTTGTTTTGTTTAGCTTCAGAATAGACTTCTGGCGCATCATCAACATTAAACCCGCAAAGCTTCTTAAGTGACGCAGGAATAATGCGAACTGAATAATTCTGAACAACCGAGCGGATAACATCAATCTTTGCTCAAGTTTTCTTGTGCGTCATGGTGACTCGCTCTGCGTTTTCAAAGAACTCGTCTACGAGAGAGGGGACATAGAAGTCCTGATCCAGTGTAAAGAGAGGTAAGATACCGGAGGAATCCATAAGATGAACAATCCTGCGTCCGACAGCGTCTTTATGTAGCGCAATAAGATCTAATTCCCAGCCTTGTAGGAAATAGAAAGAATTATGCGCAAAACAAGAAATAGTTGACAAGAATCACGCATGGAGCGAAGCACACGCGCAGATACACGTATGCGCAGCATCTCTATACAAGATAGGAATAGTAAAAGTGATGCGCAAAAACGGGTAAATATGCGCAAAAGCGAGAATGCATGCGCAAAAACACAAACACTAAAAAAATATAAGCGATCCAAAGTATAATAGAAAAGTCAAGAACTTGAAGAACATGGAAGGATTGTTCATGAACACTAAAAATTAAAGTTTGACCAAAATGAACAAAAAGCATGTCGAAATGACCGCATTTTAAGGACGAAAAATAATTTTAACAAAGAAATTTCCAAAAACACGATATCGAACCCAGAAACTGAGAAAAACTGTTCGTCTGCTCAAGGAGTTTTCGGACCAAAAATTTTGCAGAAATCATGTGAAAACAGTATTGATCATGAAATAAAGTAGATAAAATAGTAGATCAGAGAGAGACGAACCCAAAACGCCAAACGATTTTAAAAATGATTAATAGATAAGAGAAAAATCGAAAAAGGGAGTTTTAAGAAATCGAGACTTAACAATGGCGGATAGACAGAAAATGAGTTCAGGGGTCAGAAATTGTTACCATGTCGTCGACGGTCTTAGCTTCTGGGGGAGGAACCTCTTCAACCGGTTCATGGACCTCAACAACGACCTTAGCTTTAGATTTTCGGGGAACCATTTAAATGGAACTAGGGTTTTCAAAATCAGGAAGAGAGAGAAGGGATTGCGGTTGAAGGAAAGAAAGTCAAAGAGAGAGAAAAGAGAAATCTTAGAGAATGGTGAGAGATTTTGCAGAGAAGGAGAGAGATGAAAGTTTTAGTGAAAGAGAAGAGTGAGCAGGAGAGAGAAATAGGAGGGTCAAAGGGTTTTATACCAAAAAGGAAAAAGGTGCTTTAGACGTCAGCACGACGGTTTGGTGAAAGGCGGCTAGTTTGGTGAAAAACGCAGAGGCGCACGATAGCGAAGCGACCTGGCCGAATAGGGAACGCGCGTGCGCAGACCTGACGTGCGCGTGTGTCAGCAGGTTTAGGCAGGTCACAGTCATATCAACTCCCTCATAAATGTTGCTCAGGAATCCTAACATGCGCTATCATCAATGACAGGTTGCATTAATGATAATGGGACATGCGCAGGGGCAAAAGCATAATTTCCCAAGAAAATTCAAAAATTAAGGCGAGGGAAAATTTTAATTGCACAAGTATCCTTGTGAACTAAGCGTTGACTTTTCAGTCAAGGACCTATGTGTAATTTCTAATAAATAGAGGACTTACTTGCAATCCACGAAGTGTGTGCATGTTAAAATCATGCGCAGAGCTTAAATAGCGCAATAGATTCTTTAAAGACTTAACATTAGTTTCATGCGCAAATGAATTACTGCGCAGGGGTTGCGCAGAAGCATAAATCTTGACCTATGATGAACACTTTATCAAGCAAACACAAGATTATTAGTATTAACAAATCATATGGACAAGTTAGCTAAGTTCAAGCATACCCATTTCTCCTCTCAGGAAGACAAATCTCTTTGCATCAAGAGCCTTTGTAAGGATATCAGCAATTTGATTATCTGTGCTCACGTGCTTTAAATGAATGTTTCCTTTTTCCACGTGATCCTTGAGAAAGTGATATTTGATGTCGATGTGCTTTGTCTTTTAATGCATGACAGGATTGTTGGAGACTGCTATGGTGGACATATTGTCGCAGAAAATTGGGCAATTTCCTTCATGAATTCCATAGTCCAGCAGCAATGTATTCAGCTTCTGTAGTGGAGATGGACACAGCAGCTTGCTTCTTGCTTGCCCACGCAATAAGTCGATTTCCAAGGAAATGACAAGTTCCACTTGTGCTCTTTCTGTCAATTGTGCATGCTGCGTAGTCTGCATCTGAATAACCTAGCAAATCGAAATTCGAATCTTTGGTGTACCAAAGTCCAAGATTAATAGTTCCAGAAAGATAACGAATAATGCGTTTAACAGCAGTTAAGTGCGCTTCTTTAGGGTCCGCTTGATAGCGCGCACAGACACAAACACTAAACATGATATCTGGCCTACTAGCAGTAAGATAAAGGAGAGAGCCAATCATACCTCGATATAAAGTTTGATCAATTTTCTTACCTTTTAAGTCTTTGTCAAGCTTATTGTCCGTGGCCATTGGAGTGTCGTATGCATTAGCATTCTCAAGTCCGAATTTCTTGATTAAGTCTCTTATGTACTTAGCTTGATTTATGAAGATGCCATCATTCAATTGTTTGATTTGAAGCCCGAGGAAAAATGTGAGTTCTCCCATCATGCTCATTTCAAACTTGCTTTTCATGAGCTTCTCAAAGCGCTTACAAATTAACTCATTAGTAGAACCAAATATAATATAATCGACATAAATTTGAACAAGTAAAGAGTGATCATTATACTTAGCAATAAAAAGAGTTGTATCGATTTTACCGCGCTTGAAGCCTTTCTCTAGAAAGAATTTTGATAGAGTATCGTACCATGCTCTTGGAGCTTGCTTAAGTCCATACAAAGCTTTTTGAAGTTTGAAGACGTGATTTGGAAATCTGCAATCTTCAAATCCAGGAGGTTGAGCTACATAGACCGTCTCTTGGAGTTCTCCGTTGAAAAATGCGCTCTTCACATCCATTTGATAAAGCTTGAATTTCTTGTGAGAGGCATAAGCTAAGAAAATTCTGATAGCTTCTAGTCTTGCTACAGGCGCAAAAGTTTCATCATAGTCAATTCCTTCCTCTTGCCTATATCCTTGCGCAACCAACCTTGCTTTATTTCTTGTGATGCTTCCATTCTCATCCATCTTGTTTTTGAATACCCATTTTGTACCAATAACGCCTTGATCATGAGGTCTGGGTACTAAAGTCCAAACTTTGCAGCGCTCAAATTGGTTAAGCTCTTCTTGCATAGCAGTAACCCAGCTTGAATCTTGGAGCGCTTCATCAATCTTCTTTGGTTCGATTTAAGAGATAAAAGAGTGATAATCATCATCAAAATTTAAAAGAGTGATAATCATCATCAAAATTTTATGCTATCCTAGTTCGAACCCCTACATTGAGATCACCAATGATATTTTTAGTTGGATGATCTCTAACTTCACGAACCTCAGGAGGTAAGTTGGGTTGAGTAGTAGGAATACGAAGGTCTTCAATGGGTTCATTTGCTCCAGTATCAAGATCATCGAAAGTGATTTGCTGAAGCGGAGAAACATCATGCGCAGGAGGTGTTTGCGCATCAGGAGTTGCAACTTCTGGCACAGCATCGGGTGTATGCGCATGAGATGGACTTGGTTGATTCTGACTTTGATTATCTTGATTATCATTCTACGCAGGTGCAGTTTGAGGCTGCGTACCTGTCTCATCATTCTCATCAGAATCATCAGAATCATTTGAAGCCAAATGTGGCTCAAGGAGAGAATGCTCATTTAAAGTAACATGTACCGATTCTACAATTACTAGAGTAGTTCTATTAAAAACATGAAAAGCTTTAGAGTGTTTGGCATACCCAACGAAAATACCTTCATCTGCTTTAGCGTCGAATTTGCCTCTATGATCTTTGCCATTGTAGAGGATATAGCATTTGCAGCCAAAAATCTTGAAGAAAGCAATGTTGGGCGCTCTTCCTCTCCATAGCTCGTATGGAGTCTTGTTGTAGGCTTTGTTGATGAGGGATCTATTCTGAGTAAAGCAAGCAGTATTGACAGCTTCTCCCCAGAAATACTTTGGAAGCTTAGCTTTTGCTAACATAGTCTTTCCAGCCTCGATCAACGTGCGATTTTTTCTTTCCACAACTCCATTTTGTTGAGGAACTCCAGCAGCAGAGAAATTGTGATCAATTCCATGGTCATCGCAGTATTGGGCAACACCGTTATTTTTGAATTCAGTTCCATTGTCTGATCTAACGCTCACGATGTCATCTTCCTTTTGAGTTTGGAGTCTTCGAAAGAGAGCAGTCAATATATCATAGCAGTCATCTTTGGATATCATCATTTCGACCCATGTATATCTTGAGTAGTCATCCACCACAACTAAAGTATATTTGTTTCCTCCAATGCTCGCGGTGGTGACCAGTCCAAACAAGTCCATGTGAAGCAGTTGTAAACATTTAGAAGTTGAGGAGGCAATCTTGCTGGAGAAAGACTGCTTAGGTTGTTTACCGAGCTGGCATGCTGCGTATTTTCTATCATGATGGTCAGCTACTTTGGGAAGTCCTTTGACAAGATTTTCCCTTCCTAGCTTAGCCAAATATTTGAAGTTCAAATGACTTAAGCGCTTATGCCATAGCCAGCTGCTTTCACTTACATTCTTTGCTACAAAACAGAGATAAGTGATAGAATCTATAGCAGTAAGATCAATAATGTAAATATTAGTCTTACGAGTCCCTGTGAGCAAAGTTAGTCCGGATATGCCATCTTTGATGTAGCAGTACGTTGCAGTGAAGTGACATTCCAAACCTTTATCACAGAATTGTGATATGGAGAGCAGGTTATGCTTGAGTCCTTCTATGAGCGCAACTTTCTCAATGCACACTTTATCGTTTCTGATTCTTCCATATCCAACTATGTGCCCTTTGTTGTTATCTCCAAAAGTTACTGAGGGACCTCTTCCTTCATGCACATCTTCAAGAGCGGTGACATCTCCAGTCATGTATCTAGAACATCCACTGTCGAGGTACCATATATGCGCTTTAGTTTGTGAAGAGTGCGCAGTGAAGCAGGAGACCTGAAAAATAGACATTAAAAAACGCAGGTCCCCTTTATTATTGGGTCCTAGAGTTAGCAACTTTTGACAACCCACTCCTGTCTGACCTTAGGATTTTTACGTCCCTTAGCTTTAGGAGTAAATCTCAAAAGGCATTCTGCAGCCTTGTGAACTAAACCATCACACACAACACAATGATGTAAGCCACTTATAGATTGGGTTTTCACAAACTCTTTACTTTTTTTGGCGCAACATTCTTAACTGGAGCAAATGAACTAGCTTTGACAAACACCATCTTTTGAAGTTTTGGTGCGCTTTTCTTAAGTATGCGCATCTGGCGTTGAGGCGCATGGCTTTCATGCGCATGACCCTTATGTGCAGATTTGACATTCGAAGGAGAAGCGCAACAAATATCAAAAGGTGCGTTGTCAAGCGCAGATTCAACTTTAGCCTTACCCTTGGGTTTTCCAGTTTGCTTCTTTGGATAGACATAATGGAAATTTTGTCTCTGGACTTTCTCCTGTCTTTTACCCATTGAAGCAGAATGCTTTGCTTTAGGAATTTCAATAGTTTGCTGTGGTGTAAAGTCCTTTTCCTTTTCAGAGCAAATTGCACATTTAAATTTATCACTAGTTGAGAACCCCAAGCCTTCCTTATCTCCACTGGCTTTTTGGGATTCTAGAATTTGATCCATAGTGACACGAGATTTGGTCCACTCATCAGTGATCTTTGTGAGATCAGCTACTTGAGCAACCAATTCTTCGTTTCTTACTTTAAATAGCACATTTTGATCTGTAAGAAAACGGTTATTTTCAGTAAGATGAGTCATGCTCTTAATCTGCTCCTTAAGGAGGGTGATCTTAGATTTTAAAAGAGTTTTCTCCGTCTTAAGCTGTGAAATTTCTCCAATTGATAAGTCCACTGCTTCTTTCATAGAATTGAATTTCTTGATTACCTTTTCAGCTTGCTGTAAAATAGACTCGCACTCAGCAGCAGAGTCATTCTTTTCTATTACGACTTCAGCAGGAATTTCAAGAGATTCTTTGCGCGGAGGTGCAGCTACAAATTTCTTTGATAGGTCTGCTCTGGCAAATAAGTACTTGCCATTCTATCTGCTTGGAGTCAGATGTCCCATTTCCACCAGTTCAGTGATGGTGGGACCTTTCTTCTGAATTGTACTTGGCGCAGCCTTTGTGTCCGTATCGGGATCATTGTCTGAATCGCTATCAGCATCAGCATTGGCCACCAAGCAGAGCAGTCCATCCTCAGAGTCATCATCATCACTGTCTTCAGTGTCAGTCTCTATCTAAGTCTTCAGTTCCTTTTCTGCGCAGTCTTCTTCAGCAATCATTCCGCGCTGCTTTGATGATCTCTGCGTAGTATTCCTCTTCATGTACTCAAATTTTGGAGTAGGGAATTTTGATGCGAAATGACCAGGCTTTTTGCAGTTGTAGCAAACTAAGTCATCATCTTTCTTTGAGTCTCTGCCTCGAGAAAATTTAGCAGGTGGTTTGCTCGAGGATCCAGGTTTAGAGAATTTCCTGAATTTTTGGAATCGCTTAACGAACATAGCGAAATCATCATCACCCATTTCAAGTAAAGAGGAAGTAGAGACTTTGTCTAAGGTTTGAGCGGGCGCAGGTTCCTTTTGCGCAACATAGGAAACAAGTTTTCCTTTGCCTTCAGTTTCATCAATTCGATCAAGTTTTAGCTCATACACTTTTAAGTTAGCGTATAAGCTGCGCAGAGGCCAAGTATCTAGAAATCCAAAATCTTCCACATGACTTGCCTTGTGCACATATCTGGAGCCTAGCGCATCTAAGAATTGAGAATTAACTTCTTTATTAGTGAATGTGGTTCCAAGAGATTTACAAGAGTTTACAACAGCACAGAAGCGATCGTAAGTTTGTCTCAAGGTTTCACCATCCTTTCTCATGAAGCAGTTGAATTTTCTTTGCACCACAAATCTTTTGTTTTCCTTGCTTACTTTGTCTCCATTCACATATCCTTCAATAGCATCCCATAGTTCCTTTGCAGTTCCACCGCTCATAATTTGATTTTGCATGGAGAGGTCTAGAATGCTAAGAATGATGTTTCTTGCTCTTCCATCATAGTCAACCCATTTATTTTCTTCAGCGGTCCATTCTTCTTTGGTCTTCTTGATTGTAGGATTTTCCTTGTTGGTAGCAGCATCAGGGTTAGCCTTCATTAGAATGTAGGGTCCTTCAAGAACGATGTCATGGAGGATCTCGTCGATAGAAGAAAAATGAGTGAGCATGCAGTGCTTCCAAATTTCGAAGTGATCTTCATTCAGCACTGGAACATGTGAATAGTTAGCCATTGCCCAAGATTTTGAAGCCATTTTGAATCGGCACCCAAGCTGTTAAGCTTGAAAAACAAAATAAGTTTTATGAAGGTGTTTGCTCTGATACCACTTGTTGGTCCCAAAGGGGCAACAAGGGTATGAAAAATGCTAGAGGGGGGGGGGTGAATAGCGTTTTTAAAAATTATTTTCTAACCCTTTTGCAAAGCAATGGCTTATGCGCACAGATCTCAAATAAGCTAAGTATAGCGCGCAGAGAGAGTGTGAAATGCACAACGGAAATTTAAGCAGCAACTGCGCAGGGTATACTGCGCAGAAGGTAAAAACGCACGCGCTAAGTTTTGGCTAAAGAGTTGGTTAAAATGTTCTAAGGCAATAAGCAGTAACAAAACAGAGCAGCAAATAGCAATCTGATAAGATCAAACAAAACAGCTATTAAGATATAATGTAAGTAAGAAATAAGCAGTAAGAATAGAGAACAAGCTGTTTGGAGAGGTTCGATCGATGAAAGATCTACGTCCTCTACCAAGATGGTTAGTCTTGGATTTTCTAATGAGATTTATATTGATGAGAGGAGCTTTTACAAGATTACAAAGAATCAAAATCTAATCTATGAAGAGCAAATCCTAGACTAAACCTGTGTATCTCAAGAAGTAAGATCTAAATGATCGAAGCTTCAAGAGGTGTGTGTGTGACAAAATTCTGGGCTCTATGAATCTATGAGATGAAGAGCACGAAGAATTCTGGTGATATAAGGCTTTAGGATCTGGGCAGGAGTTTGAAGGTATGAAGGTTTGAAGGTTGATATTGAATCTAGGAATATAAGCAGCAATCTTCTTAACTTCAAGGATACTTATGAAAGCACAAACTCTAGCAACTTGGAAATGAAGATGAGCAGGCTATTTATAGTAGAGAGCTTAAAACTAGCCGTTGGAGCTCTGAGCAAGGATGATGAGCTGGCACTATATGATTGGTGCGCAGATGTCCTTTATAGCCGTTGGGGCTCTGATCAAGGTTGATGACCTGGCACAATATGATTGGTGCGCAGATGTCTATGAGCCGTTGGAGACTGAGCATGAAGACCAAATTCAAAAGCTTCTTCTAAAAGGATGACAGCTGTCTTCATTTGGCATATTTGACTTAAGCGCATCTCCACTGTTGGATATGCTGAGTGTGCTTGCTTTGTCGTTTCTGCACACCTCAGCACTTTAATAAACGGGCATCTTCAAAGAGTTTTCCAAGTTAGATGATCTGAATGGATCGAAAACTGAGCAAGGTAGAATGCTACGCAGGAGAGACCTGCGCAGTGGTGTCCTGCGCAAAAACCACAGTCTTGCTTTGATCTTCATTCCTTATCGCTCCAAGTCCTATATTCTAAGCCTATACTGTAAAATGGACTAAGCTGAGAATTGAAGTTATAAAACTTCTTACATAGGGTCCTAAAGTCCATAAAATATCAATATGTGATGGTATCAATCAAATAGGAGGGTTAAGTGATAAGCATACCCAACAACATCCCTATCTCGTACAAGATATCCCCAGAAAAATCTCAGAAAACCCTGTTTTCTCGGGGAATTCCAGAAAAGCCCTGCTTTTAACAGAAATTCTAGAAAAGCCCTGCTTTTAACAGAAAGGTCAGAAAAAGCCCTGCTTTTGACTGAGAGGTCAAATCTGAACCCGGTTCAAGATGGAACATTGAGTCATCAACAAAATAATATTTTCATAATTGGAACAAGCAAAGTTGTTTCTTAGTACGAATTTATTCTCACCGCACGTCCAAGATTATGGGTGAGCAACAAAATCTACATCAGCAAACTTTAAATCTGGTAATTGTCATCGAGACGTATGTTAATGACACAGGATTTACAACCGGGTATCCCACGACTGTTATCAAGACGTAAGTTAATGACACAGGATCCCACCATTTAGAGTCCCACAATTGCCATCGAGACGTATGTTAATGGCATAGGATTCACTTTTCTGATGAAGAGGCAATCTCGTTGGAAGGAGAAGCAAGGATCCAAGTAATTGGCGTCTCCGCAACCAGTGATCCCACAATTGTTATCAAGGCATACGCTAATAACATAAGATTCACACCCCTCAGAGTCCCATAATTATCATCAAGGTGTAAGCTAATGGCATAGGATTCACATTTTCCGACGTAAAGGCAACCTCGTTGGAAGGAGAAGCAAGGATCCAAGTAATTGGCGGCACCAAACCCAGAGTCTGATAATTGTTATCAAGACGTATGTTAATAACATAGGATTCATATTTTCCGACGGAGAAGGCAAGTTCGTCATCAAACAACAGGGTATATTCAGAATTGGAGTTAAAGATATTGACTCCTTAGTATGGATTGCAACTGGAGACGGTTCGTCATCAACAAAAAGGAGTATATTCAGAATTGGGTCAAGGAAATTGATTCCTCAGTATGGATTACTCTCTAAACTCTAAAACTTTACTTACCGCTATTTGTTTTAAAAAATGATTTTCAAAATACCTTAAACCCCTGTTTTTGCGTATTTTCGGAGTCGAACTACGTTTGGTATGATTTCCTTCTGAGGAATACGTAGGCAGCTTTCTAGCACGACCATACCCCTAGTTCGAAATGGCATCTTTTCTATCGACGACGTTACTTCATCGATAAGTATCGTCGCTGAGGGGCTCTATAGACACTCCATTTTGGACATTCATTCATAATCACACTACTTCTGTGTCTCGCCTTTGATTCGGGTCGAAACTCGTTAAGTTGGACATGTTTCGTTAAGTTTCTGACTGACTCCGTTAGTCAGGGGCCAAAATGAACATTAAAACTACTGCAGAGGGCAAAAAGTGAATTCCAGCACTGAGATGTCTCGTACGATATACCCCCTTGACAGTCGGGTTTTAGGTCAGTTTCCTTATTGATCTCAACCCCGTTTCTTGGCAAACACTCAAGCAATCCGGGAAAAACCTAATGGGCGATCCTAGAGTCCAAAAATACCTCTTAGTAAATCAGGTCCTTGATTCCCATCCAAACTTACCTCCTTGGCTTAAACCCTAGGTCAAGAACTCATATAAATATAGAGGTTCTCGAACCGAAAACCTCTAGAATGGTCATTCACTCAAAAACCACTCTAAATCTGATAAAAGAGGTCCTCATAATCAGCCTCTCTCCCCCACCCACGAAATTCCAACCTTCATAACACAATTCAAGTCAAGTTCATCGGATCATCAAGGCCTTTAGTCAAGGCCATCCATAGGATTCTCGAAGAACGCTTAGGTAAAACTCCTTGTTTTCTACTTTCTCACCCTCTTCTTTGTCTTTGAAGTAGTGTGATTCCATTAAAGGGTCAGCATAGAGCCTCTCAAATTCATGGAGAAGGTCTCAAAGCATATGATCCAACATCCTAAATAAATAAGAAATTATTTATTTGTTTGCTTTTCCTTTGGTACATGAATGCATAATATTAATAATGATGATGATTTCGTAAGCAAGACCGATCCTAGATCGGGTGGATTGGGTGGTCCTTGACCTTCCCAATCCATAACTTAACCCCCAAACTCAAGAATCTCATGGTCCGTATTTCGTTCAACAACATGGTGGCGTCTCTCAAATCAAATAAAAAAAGTAAAGCAAGGGAACACTTGCCCCGGACGCAAACATGTGGCATCTAAGTTCCTGACATGTAGAGATGTTGCTCTACTTCTCCGTGAGAAAAGTTGTCTTGCAGGACGGATACACAAACAGGTGGAGTTATTCGGAGATGGTAAAGAATTGGTGGAACTTGACTTAGATGTTAATGATGTGTCTGATGAAGCGACTCCAATTGATGCTCCAGTTCAAGAGGAGGAGACCAATAAGCAGCTGGAGACTACCATTGTTTTTGGTAGAGTTCGATATGGTTTGGAGGAGATGGTGGCTTATGCATTATCCGCTGCGAAAACAGTAAGTATGCATAAATTAATTTCTTTCAATGAAAATATATCGTGTGATAAATCTGCTATGTGGTCGGTCGTTGTTAAAGAAGAGATGGTATCTCTTACTGAAAGTCAGACATGGAAACTTGTTAGATCACCACCAAAGAAGGTGTTAGTCAGTCACAAGTGGATCTACAAGTTCAAAGATGGTGTAGACTACAATGATATTATTTCACCGGTTGTTAAACATTTATCTATTTACAACTTGCTGAGCATTGAGGCGATGCGAGATCTAGTGCTTGAGGTGGAGATCTACATGTGCCGGCCTGAAGGGTTTGTTGTCGAGGGTAAGGATCATGTTTGCCTGTTAGAGAGGTCCTTGGATGATTTGGAGCAGTCAACTCGACAGTGTTATAAAAGGTTTGACATTTTATTGTTACCCATGGTTATGCTAGGAGTGGATATGATTGTTGTGTTTACTTGATGGTTTGTAGTGATGGCACATTGAGTTATCTTGTTTATGTCGATGGCATTCTTGTGGCTGCAATAGATATCAATGATGCTTACCAGGTGAAATGGTTATCTTCTTTAGATAGTCCCAAGTCTAAAGATGATGTGTTACAGGTTCCATATTCAAATGCTTGTGTTTGAATTTTGTATGGAAAGAACAGTGATGGTTCTGTTGAGAATGGTGATTCAGATTGGGGCGGTAATCTTGTTGACAGAAGATCTACAGTGATGTATGTAGTTTGTCTTGTTGGTTCCGCGGTTTATTAGAAATCTGGATTGCTGGATGTAACGGAGTTGTCTACTACCGAGACTGAAAATATGGCTATAACGAAGGTTGTCATGTTGACAAAGTTAATTGCTAAGTTCAAGAAGTTCTTGGACTTAGTTGGTGTTAGTAGTCATTGATGCCCGTAGGGGCGGGGCGGCGGAGATAGAGATGTTCTCTTGATATGCTAGCTTTTCGGGAATTGATCGTCAAGGTGGAGAATTGTCGAGTGTGACTCTCAATTGGAACTTGGTTGGATCGGTCTTGCAAACAGAAGAAGAAGAAGGCAGACAGCATAGGCAGGCGACCTCTCAAAAGGGACCAGGCGGCCGCCCGTTTGGGTTGGTTTTGTACCAGAATCAACACTGTATGGGTGGGCGACCGCCTGGGTGAAAGAGGGCGGGCGCCCGGTCCTTGTCGGGGCAAAAATCCTGATTCAAAAAGGAAACTGTTTTTGGCTGTGATTTGGATTCCTTTTCTTCTAGGGTTGAGTCTATATTTCGTGTATAAATATAGACAAGCCTCCAGACCTTTAACCAGGACTTGAAAGCCTTGTAAAGAGAGATTGATAGAAAAGCTAGGTTATTCACTATTGTGAGAGATTGTGAGATTGTGTGAAAGGTTTTCACCTTGATTCTCCTTGTACTCTTCTTGATTATAGTGAATTGATTCTCCGTCGCCTGTGGATGTAGCCAAGTTGGTGAACCACGTAAAATCTCTTGTGTTCATCTATTTTTCAATTTTGTTCCGTTCTTGCTATTTTGTTATTTTGTGCTTTCATCTTTATCAATCAAGCAATTGTGTTTGAGACTTAAATCCTAACAAGTTTGAATAGTCAAATAAGAATATCATTTTGGGACCGAGGGAGTATTTCATTATTGATCCAACAAACTGATTGAGATTTCATTTCATTTCGTTACCCATGCGATGCGCAAAGCAATTTGTATCACTAATCGATATTTGATTGAGATAGGAAAAAAAATTTAGAATATGTAGGTTTTGTAGAAGAATAATTCATCCCTCCACCCTTGTGACTTATTCAAGATAGTGAAAGCTAATATGGTTTAGGGGAAAAGAAAAAGACAACTGGCTCTTAAGTGTATTATTAGCACCGACAGTAGCATCATTCTTTATATAATTAACTAATGGTCTAGGAAAATCCATGCTTCAAAAATAGCTAAAAAAAGCATCAAGAACAAGAAGACTTGCTTATGTAGAAGACATTTGGGTAATTTCCATTTAAATTTAATTATTTTTATCTTAAATTTTATTATGAGTTCGTTTTAACCCATAAGTCAATATTAATTAAAGGCTACAATGAATTTTACATGAATCTAATTAATCTCGACTCTTGATTCGTTTATTAGCTCATAGCAATGTTGAGAATGTAATGGTTCTAATTTCATTGCTTGTGTTCTCTTTTCGATTTAACTATTTTGATAAATTATCATCAAATTATTGGTTGAGACTGTCTACCATTCTTGTATTCATCCGGTTGTTTTCTTAAAAATTAATACATTTGATTTTTATAAGGGTTTTTTCAAAATATATTAAAAATTGATAGAGTAAACCACATTTCTGACATTTGTACTATGTCAAGAATATCACTTTAACATTTGTACTATCTAAACAACAAAAGGAACCTGCGTACTATTGATTAATTAGCAAAACTAACCAAAATCGTTAAATAATATAATTGTGTTAATAGGCGTTAAAAACTTAACAAGCTAAATAACTGGTTCAACCCTAATCTATGCATTTGTTTCCGTCTCCATCCTAAAAGGCCAAACTACACTTATAAACCCAATATTTAGTACAAAAAATGAAAAGTGATTAATATTAAAATAACAAGCTAAATAAAATAATTTGAAAAATAAATAAATAAAAAATAGATATTAAATACTACAAAAGAAGGAAAAAAAATGAAAAAGAAAAAGAAAGAAAAGGGGGAAAAAAAAAGAGAAACAAAAAGCAATAAAAGATGAGAAAGCTCAGAGAAAGAGAAATGGTTTGGGGTTAACCCTCTTTATTTTACAAAAATCTTTACTTAATATTTTTATTTTGAAAATTAGTTATAAAAACAATAAAAGTTTGAAACAAGGGGGTACATATAAAAAGATAATATAATTGTATTATAAATTTCTAAAATAAAACGTAAAAAAAACTCAAAAATAAATATTAAATTTGTATTTATTTATTTTTTTAAAAAAAGTTTTCTGGTTAAGGGGGGCAAATTGAAAATATTAATAGTCATATCCGTTAAATTTTTAACGCCCATTAACGTCCGTTGACACCCATTATCGATTTTGGTTAGTTTTGCTAATTTATCAATAGTACGCATGTTACTTTTATTGTTTCAGTAGTACAGTTGTAAATATGAAAAAACTCAATAGTACGAATGGCAAAAATGCAGTTTACTCAAAATTGATATAAGTATATTTACTACTCCCTTTGTCCCATAACAAATTTTCTATTTTTCTATTTTGGGTCTCTCATTAGAAATTCCTATTTATTCAAAAAGGAAAAATATTCCTTTACTTTCTCTTTCCTTCCGCTCACAACAACTATTCGCTTTACTATTATCTACCATACTTTTTCTCTCATTCCACTCACACAACTTAATTTTCATTAATTTTGTTCTTAATTTTTTTTTTTTTTTTTTTTGAAAAGTTTGTTATTGGACGGAGGAGTATTTCATATTACAAACAAAATAAAAATGTCAAGCAATTGATTGTTTAATGTTTAAACTACAACAACCAAACATGTTGTAAATAAAAAAATAAAATTAGTTAGAAAGGGTGACATTTTCTTCCAATGGTTGCTGTCGGCAGCTACCAATATAATTTTTTGAAAAAAAAAAAAGAAAGTCCGAGAAAAGAACCAAATAACCACACTGAAAACGACAGAAACTGAAAAACAGGTTGGAGGCTGTGGAGCATTATTTACAGCGATGGTAAAGTAAATAACCACCACCGACGGGGAATCCACTTAAAACACTCAACAAGCTTTTCTCTCTCACTCACTGCCTCCTCTGAAGCCAAAGCCAAAGCCAAAGCCAGAGCCAGACACACCCTTTTCCAGATCTTTAGTAGACGAAGAAAGATCGAGAATTGGGGTCAAGTAAATACATCTGCATCTTGTAGTAATGGAGTTTGGTTCCAGATCGGTCACCTTATTCACTTCATCCGCCATTCTTTTGCTCATCTTGCTTTCTTTTCAGAGCTTCACTGCTACAGGTTTGCGCCATTTCATCAATCTCTTTGTTGAATGCTCGTTTTTGTTTAACATTTGACTTGGTTCTTGATTAGTTTTTTGGGGTTTGACTGTTTGTTATGAGATTGGATCTCACCATTACACTCCCAATTGACTCATGGGTATCAGGCATTTGGGTAATTTGGCAAGTTGGTATTCTTAATTGAATATTTGGGTTGCAACTCTTCATCGATTATCCTCGATTTTATTTTATTTTATTTTCTTAGGATGCGTGTTATATGAATAGTAGATTTGAAGTTCTTTGCTATTGCTGTTTTTACGTTTTTCCAGTTTAAGTATTAGGTTCTTTTTGAACTGAGATCTCTTTTGTGGATTGATTTTCTTGATGAAGAAACTCTAAGTAAAAAAGATTCTTAAGTATCTTTAATTTGAATTCATTGGTGAAATTGGAAATCTAAATGCCCGTAACTAGATCCATGGCCCCCATTTGTTTGGCTACTTGTGCGGATGTTTGAGATTTCTAACACAAAAGTACTTGCGGAGCAAAGATTGTAAAGTGTAAGATGTACTGGTTATTATTTAGTATTAAAAATATTAGCCTTGATCTTGATCCAACAGTTGGTCTCAGATTTGAAGTTATCACGAACTCTATTTAACGATGGTAATGGGTGTCGTAAATGCTCTTTGCAAAGATTCCCTCTTTAGCAATCTTCTGTAGGGGGTTACAAATTTGGCAAAGAATGCAGTTAATAACCAACATCAATTTTCTTTCTCTTTTGAATCTGAGTTTGAGATTGACTTTTTTCTTTGAGTTGCCATTTATCACAAGTGCTAATCTTTATTTTACTACTTTTGTTTCAGAAGCCTATGATCCACTTGACCCAATTGGAAATATCACAATTAAGTGGGACATCATTAGTTGGACTCCTGACGGCTATGTTGTAAGTATTATTAAGCTAGTCTTGTTATTACCTAGAACGAACTCAGATAATCATTATTCTGAAACCCTTTTTTCCTCTCTCTCTCTGTTTTTTTTTTTTTTTTTTTTTGAATTAACATTACAATGTGAATGTGCAGGCTGTTGTTACAATGTTCAACTTTCAGCAATATCGCCACATTCAATCTCCTGGCTGGACATTAGGATGGACATGGGCGAAAAAGGAGGTGATATGGAGCATGGTGGGAGCTCAAACCACTGAACAAGGAGATTGCTCAAAATACAAGAGTGGTATTCCTCATTGTTGCAAGAAAGATCCAACGGTCGTGGATTTATTACCTGGAACTCCTTACAACCAGCAGATTGCAAACTGCTGCAAGGGAGGAGTAATTAACTCGTGGGTCCAAGATCCAAACAACTACGCGAGCTCTTTCCAGGTCAGCGTTGGTGCAGCTGGAACCACTAATAAGACTGTTAGAGTTCCTAGAAATTTCACCTTGAAAGCACCCGGACCTGGATATACTTGTGGGCCCGCCAAAACTGGTAAACCGACTAAGTTTGTTACTTCAGATGGACGAAGAGTGACACAAGCTATGAGTAAGTATACTTGACATACCTATTCTTGAAATTGAAATTTAAAGAATTGAGAATTCATCATAGAGTAGCTTTGTTTATGTATACTAGCAGGGCGTGTGGGGGGGGGGGGGGTCACTATTGCCGTGTCACTACTTTCCATCTTATATGGTACTCACTCCGTCCCAAATTCACTCCGTCCCAAATCAATAGTCCATTTGACTTTTCAAACAACATTTTAGTGTTACATTATAAGTTTTGGAAATTTAGTGATTTTAAAGCCTTAAATTTGGAAATGAGGCTAACTTTCTGGGACAAACAAAAAAGGGAAATGGGACTATCATTTTAGGACGGAGGGGGTATTTTAATTTGAAGTTTTTTCATACTGTAACCTTGAGAGGATGATAAATTTGATCTTAAATTTCTCTTTTGACAGTGACGTGGAATGTAACATGCACATATTCCCAGTTTCTAGCTCAGAAAACTCCTACTTGCTGTGTTTCTCTCTCATCATTCTACAATGACACAATTGTACCGTGCCCGACATGCACTTGTGGGTGCCAAAATAATGCTACTCACCCTGGAAGTTGTGTGAAGTACGCTCTTCGAGAATTTGTCTTCAATTTCCTGCCTTTTTTTTTTTTTTTGAAAAATTACCGATTTTTCTAACATCTTATTCTTTATTGACAGCCCAAACTCACCTTATTTGGCTTCAGCTGTGAACGGTCCCGGTAAGAACACCTTTCAACCGCTGGTTCAATGTACAAGTCATATGTGCCCGGTCCGAATTCATTGGCACGTGAAGCTCAACTACAAGGAATACTGGCGAGTGAAGATCACAATCACAAACTTCAATTTCAGGATGAACTACAGTCAGTGGAACTTAGTTGTGCAACATCCCAATTTCGACAATCTTACCCAGTTATTCAGCTTTAACTACAAGCCTTTGACTCCTTATGAATCGATAAGTAAGTAAAATTCATTATAGCTTACTCCCTCAGTCCCTCTCCTGTAATGATCTTCTCATTTGCCATTTTTTATTGTCCCAAAAAGTTCTTCCAATGTTCATATCCTTAAAATGTTTGGATAGTCAAATGTGAAGATGATTTTGGGACGGATGGAGTGTTTGCTTGTCCTTTGCCGCCCCGATTCAATAAAAGAAAAACCTTGAACTTCATTATGAACAATAAAGGTCAATTGATCAATGTATATATCCTTCTCTAACATCATTTTCTTTAATACAGATGATACAGCCATGCTATGGGGTGTTAAATTCTACAACGATTTTCTATCCCAAGCGGGACCACTTGGAAATGTTCAGTCAGAGCTACTGTTCCGGAAAGATGATTCAACTTTCACATTCGAGAAGGGTTGGGCTTTTCCTAGAAGAATTTATTTTAATGGTGATAATTGCGTCATGCCACCTCCTGACGCCTATCCATATTTGCCAAACGCAACCACTCGACTAAAAAACTCTCTACTTACACTTGCAACTACTCTGCTATCATCTTTGGTCTTCTTCTTTGCATTTGTTTGAGAATCATCCCACTATGACAAGCCTTTGTGCTGCGTTTGTTCAACCTGGTAACTTCTACAAGCCAAATGATGATTTTGCATCGAGCAATTTGTTTGACCCCAGGTGCGCTTTATACTTCAATCATACACATCGGTTATTGCTTATATGTGATGGTTGGTGAATTCACCTCCATTTTGTAACTGTTCCATCACTTGTTTAATGTTGTACTAAATTATTTTGTTTGTAAAATTTAAGTCTATAGTGTTATGAAAATGTAAAAACTAAAAAACCACCTACAAGTGATTAGAGTTGATACCAGTTTTGTTCTATTTACATGTATTTTTCTACATCCTGGTATATGTCAAGTTCGTAGTTCCAGTGACTTCTCATATGCGAACAAGTTGTATTTTTGGTGTTTCCAATTGAATGTTTTTTTTTTTTTCCCCATCTTTTTGCCTTTTTTTTGTTAAAAAGCAGAACAAGGTGTTTATTTCCAAATAATCTAGCATGCATTAAATTATCTTTTGTGTCGTGATCCACACACACTCTCTACATACGCATATATGCATCTAGACATTATTTCGATTACAATTTCATGAACATCACTAAATTTATGCATAAAATGTTATTCGCCCTGAAGAACCGCTACTTTTCTGATAACAATGCTTAAATATAAAACATATAGCTCGTGTCAGCGTTCATTCCCCACTGACTGCACTGTTATGTAGTCAAGGATGATTTTTGCTTATAAATGTTCATTCTCTTTTGTGCTAGCTGTCCAGTACCTGTATATCAGAGATTTCCTCCCCTAGCTTCAAAATTTGCAGTACGAATGAATACTAAAAGAACATTTACAACATTACAACCAGAAAAAGAATCACAGAAATAAATAATGCATAGAAATTAATTAGCTTTTGATGAGCCGAATTTGGGAGAAATGGATATGTGTCTGGAGAAGGCAGCATGCATTCATCACCATTAAAGTAAACTTTCCGGGGAAATGCCCATCCTTGCTTGAAGGTAAACGTGTTTTGGTCCTTTTGAAGAAGCACTTCCGACTGAACATTACCAAACGGTCCTGCTTCCATTAGCAAGTCATTAAAAAACTTCATCCCGTAAAACATTCCTGTATCATCTGCATATCAAAGGACAAAATTACCATTTTAGATTTTTTTTTTTTTTTTTTTTTTTTTTTTGGGACTGTTAAGTTATAGGAAAAGTCTAGGCACTAACTGACGGACTGGTAGGGAACAAGAGGCTTGTAGTCGAAGCTGAAAACTTGGGTTACGTTGTTGAGATTAGGATGTTGGACTACTAAAGTCCATTGCGTGTAATTCATCCGGTAGTTAAAGTTTGTTATGGCAACCTTTGCTCGCCAATAGTCCTTGTAGTTCTGCTTTACGTGCCAGTGCACACGCACTGGACACATATGATGTGTGCACTGGAGCAAGGGCGAGTTGTCCTTTCTTGGCGTGTTTACTCCTACCACACTAAGTAGTTTCGAGTCACTCCTACAAAGATCATCAATCATAGTAGATTAATAAACTATCCGAAGCCTCTACTAGTTTTATTATTATTATCTACTTTTATTTATTTGGAAATTTCTGCCAATAATTGAATATTGAGCCACCCTCTATAGTTATAAAGCATTTAGGACAGAATATATATAGCTTACTTGACGCATTTGTTCTTGTTTTCACAACCACACGCACAAGTAGGACACGAAGTGATGGTTTCGTTGTAGAATGAAGAGAAGGAGACGCAGCAACTTGGGTGTTTCGCAGCTAGGAACTGCGAGTATGTGCACGTCACATTCCATGTCACTGCACAAACATAGAATCACTTGTAAAACCAGGTCTGATAACATATGTATCAGAATCTGACATTTGCTAGGACACAAAGACTTACTCAACGCCTGAGTTTTCCTACGTCGATCGGGAGTGAAAAAATGAGTGGGAGGAACCACCTTTGCGGGCCCACAAGTGTAACCCGGCCCTGGACCGAGTAGTGTGAAGTTCTTAGGGAGTTTGACCGTCTTATTAGAGGTGCCAGCTAGGCCAACGCTGATCTGGAAAGCTGAAACAGCTGATGAAGGATCTTGACCCCATGATGCAACGACTCCGCCTTTGCAGCAGTTGGTGAACTGTTGGTTGTAGGGTACCCCAGGGAGCAAGTCTACAACAGTAGGGGTTTTCTTACAGCAGTGGGGTATATTACCTTTGAACTTAGAGCAGTCCCCTTGTTCAGTTGTTTGAGCTCCAACCATGTTCCATACTACTTCCTTTTTTGCCCATGTCCACCCTAGAGTCCACCCAGGGCTCTGAATGTGTCGGTACATTTGGAAGTTGTTCATTGTCACGACAGCCTGCCCAAAAACAAAAGATCCATAAGACTTGGCATAACTGTAAAAACTGTTATTAATAAATCACTTAATGATTTGTCAATTACAATTCTTAGAATTTCATTAAGATTTTGGTCAAATTGCATTTGTGTTGACCATAAAAAGTCAAATGTGACAATCTTTTGGGAGACGGAGGGAATATATTGAGATCATCCTAAATAAATGTCAGTATGTGTGCTTTAATTACCACATAGCCATCAGGGGTCCATGACATTATGTCCCATTTGATTGTTATGTTGCCTGTTGGATCTAATGGATCATAGGCATCTGCAATTCAAAACAACGGTTAAGAAAGCTAAACACGAACAATCTTTTTGGAAAAATTCATGAACTCAGAGGTGAGAATATACCTGCGTAAGAAAATAACGCGAGAAAGAAGAAAACAGAGGCGATAATCCTCATCGTTTCTTGAAAATGTAGTGCTTGGTGAACTCTGTTTTACGGGTAGGGTGTATTATCTCTGCAGGCTGAATGCTATTTTTGGTCTGATGTTTTGGGGGGGTTTTAAGAAAGAAGGAAAGAAAGAAAGAAAGTGTGGAGAGTTCTTGAAGAAGTACTTTACCAACAACAGGTTGTTGGGTGATTACTTGAATTTATATATTCCCCATTCTCATTGGATTTCTGTTGGGAGTTTCTGTATCTTGAAGCAAAGGCTATTTTTGTTTTTCTAGCTTGTGAAGCAAAAACTTGGGATAGTCTGTAAAGAAGGGTGTTTTGAAGAAAGTGAAAGTAATATATCAACGGTCGCAAGAATGTGACAACTAAACATACAAATACCATAAGAATAATACTCCCTCCATTAAACAAAGTATGTATAGCTATTGACTCTCAAATTTTTTGACACACTGTATTTTGCTTATTTGTACAATTGCTTTTATTGCTTTTACTATAGTAAATCATACTATTATTTTTTCATTTAGATTTGTGATATTTATTTTTAGGACATTATTAAAAGAAATACGATACTGATTATTATTATTATTGTTGAGTTATCAATCTAAGTCTCACATCTGCAATTGAAAGAAGAATTGTCCAATATATTAAGGTGTTCACACACTCTATTAGTATGAAGTTTTTTAGGAGATGTCCAAAAATAAATATGTGAGCGTTGGGCCAAAGTAGACAATATCGTAATAATGCAGTGTGGCACTGAAATTCCCACACCAGCAATTTTTTTTTTTTTTTTTTTTTTTTTTTTTGTCTAGTATATTAAAATTTACACACAATCTTACACTTACACCAATGAAGGTTTTATAATTTTAGATCAAACAATGAAACAACCAATGTCCTACATTTTGATGGGTCATTATTTATGTTAAATTAGTCTTTTCTTTTATCAAACAAGAGAAGCAATTGCACTAATATATGAAAATGAGATGGTCTTCCACAAATGCTGGGGACTCATTCCATACACGAAGATTATTATACAACAATAAAACTCTTGAAACACAATCAACCGCTTCATATGCGATTCGGTTAACACAATATTCTAATAAAATCTTACAATTGAAAAGGACATCTCCGAACACGCTCATAGCCTGTGATGATGAGGACAAAAACCCATGTCCACCATGCTTCCTTGGATTAAACATGAACGCGGAGTAATAAGCACTCCATGATCAAACCGAACAATATTTTGGAATGTGCAGATACTCCTCCAAATAAAATTTGGACACTACCCGATCTGAGCATTCAACGAATTCCCCTTATAAAAAAATATTGCTTTGAACACATGACTTCTTGAAGCATCAGGATCGGAACCAAGTCGCCAACAAACTTCCCGAGAATTGTTAAGTTGAACAACAAAGTGAGATTAGTTAAAGAAAAATCTAAACCGAAAACATATCAACACAATAAACACAATGGTCTCAACAAAGGAGACAAAACAAAGGGTCTCAACGAATGAGACGAAACACAAGATCTCAACGAAGGAGACGAAATCAATTTATTTATTGTAAACCCACGGAAATAAAAATTAAACGTAAATAAGATAACAAACAATTGTTTGTAATCTCAAAGTTAAAATTACAAACAATTGTAAGAGATCAATTGAATAAGATGGATAATCAAACAGAAAAGGAAACGAGGGACAGGGAACCTATGTTAAATTAGTCTAACACCCGTGCGTTAAACGCACAGATAAATAACTTGAAATATCAAGTAGAAAAATATTTTTTCTATAAAAATAAAAATTAATAATAATAAAAAAAAAAACAATGTTGAAAATCATATTTCAACATCAGGGAGTGAAAAGCTTGAGGAAATGTATTTGGCCAATATTCTGGCTAAGGAGAGTTTCGGAGGGTAATTACTAATGCACTTCAACTTTTATATAGATAAATGTGAATTTTTTTTTTCTAAGTTTCCATAAAATAAATTATCTTTCTTTTTTCTTATTGTTTTAAAACCTCAAAATACTTTGCTAAAAAAAACCTCAAAATAATATTTAATGTATTTCATAAATACTCTCACTAAATTATACACCTTCAAATACAACAAATGTATAATATAATTTAAGTGGGCTAAGATCCTTATTTCACTTGATTTGTGAGTCTGTTTTGGCATGAACCTCAAAACCAAGCTATTTAGGTAGATAACTCCTTATCAATCACATCACATGTGACTCTTAGATCCTTTATGAGATTTGAACATCTTATGTCTTACATGTTCTATAAGGTAAGTTTGGACTTTCAAAGTTATACTAATTGGGTAGTCATAATGGCTTGCTAGAGTCCGCTTATGACTTACGGGTTCTAAATGGTTCGGACTCGTTGCCAACTTAGTATAATCCTATTGGGTCACACACAATAGAACGGATTGTTAAGGCTAAAAAAATCTGGGAAATGGAATATAGCAGCCGTACGGCTAGGAGGCCACCGTACGGCTCCCCCTTGTAACTGTCCAGATTCTACAGTTTTTCTTGATTGACAAGGAGACCCGGCCCGAACGGAATTAGGTTAAACTCTCATATAAATATATGCAGTCTGGTTTGACAGCCTCTAATGTTGATTTTAGAAATCACAACACTTTGTTTTACAAACAATAAAATATAGATAGGTAGGATTATTAGTTTTGAGATTTAGCAATCAATCAAGAAGGTGTTCTTGAGTCCGTTCGACGTGTGGATACTGATAGATGGTGTTTTCTTTAGCACCTTTAAAGTCCGTGTTCATGGATGAGATCTTCAAGGGTTAGTTTCTTTTATTTTGTATTTAATTTAATCAACATGGACGGATCCATGGCTCATGGGTGTTTGATTTCATATGTTTATTCCGCTGCGCATGATGCATCAAAACCCAACATATCTAATCTAAGATATAAGAACCACAAGAATCAACTTCTTGCACCAAGTGTCACTTTATTATGGAATTTTGAATTTTGTTACAAAGAATTCCCGGTAATCGTTCAAATATAAATATTTACTATTTTTTATATATTTTATATTGAATAATACTAAGGGCACAAAAAAGTTACAAAATATTGCTCACAAAATCTTAGGTGTAATAATTTTATTGGTATTTTCAAGGGGAAATGCTATTCTTACAAAAGAAGTTTACGAAATGAAGGATACAAGATGTGGTGACGATATTTCATTGGCCACAACGATAGTGGACCCGACACACTCCAATTAAAAACACCAACACAGTTATGACCCCTAAATTTATAGGCCACATTTGTTGGAACAATTTTAATCCCTGAATACCACACTCACTTTAGAATAGGATTGAGGAAGAGATGAAGCGGAAGCGTTTAAGAACAATACCTGTTGAATCCATGGATGATGTAGGGAGAAATGAATAAGAAGAAGATGTAGGGAGAATGCTCTTCTAAATGATAAATGTCTTTCCTCTTTACTTCTTTAACACTTAATGAAGATTTATGGAGAGAGTACTAATGAATAATGGAGTAGTCTTAAGGGTTGATGGAATGCCCTTTATATAGTAGACTTGGTGACATTTCATTTAGGGACCACACCCTTTCAAGCTTTATGATAATAAATTACCATTTTGCCCATCACAATTAGGTAATATATATCCAAGAATTCTACACATTTCATTATAAACTATACTTTATAATAAACATTATAATCATAACTTTATGAATGGAAGTCTAAATGACTTGTGTTGCAAGCCATGTCCTTACAATCTCCCACTTGGGTTGCAAAACAAAGTCCTTCCTTTAAATTATGAACATAACACAAATGACAACCCTTATGTGCGCACTTTATTGTCATTTATAACAATCTCGTCCATTAGCCATACAAGTATAGGACTAAAGGGGCAGTCGTTGTAATTGATTCGCAACTAAACCCACAATAATCACGTATACAAATCTAACTAAATGACATAGATCAAAAGTATAGATGTGTAGCATGGAATCATAATGAATATATACATATTCTTCCAACTAGTCCAACTTAACCAAATGAGATCAAAACTTTAAATAATAGAACAATTAATGAAAGAACAACACAAACTCCCACTATACTAAATGTTATCAAAAGTTGTTACACCCATATGAGCAACATGCTCGTGAAACACTGAAGATGATAACTCTTTCATAAATGGATCCTCTAAATAGAGTTTGTTTCTATAAGTTGTATCTCTTTCGTTCATTTTGTACTTTTTTCTTTATAACAAGATAATTAATGTCTAAATCCATAAACTCTTGTTAGAGTACAGAACTGCTATCTGATAGTCATTTCTTAATTGGTCTTTCGACACTTGTTTTGACAAATTACAGTCCATTAAAACATATGCAGCCATATATTTAACTACTGTCGGAATACCTAATGATCTCAAGATGATCCGACTTCAAAATATAGGCATGTAGTTCTTTAGTGTTTTGTAAATACTTCTATCATTCTTTTGGCTGCTACTTAATGTTCTTTCCGGATTGCTTTGGTATTGACCAAGCATCCGAACATTAAATATAAGATATACGTATACATTAAGCTTCCTACTGCTGATGCAAAGAGGGAATTTTCCATATACTTGGATTCAAAATTTACCTTTAGGACACTGTTTGAGACTAAGAATGTCTCCTTTAAAATTAGGGATGTCATGTGGTTTACATTTTTGCATGCTAAACCTTTTGTAATACCTTTCTATATGGCCTTTTGTGATAATCCTAAAACATCTCGTGAGAGATCACGGTGAATTTGGATTCTTAATACAAAGATGCCTTACCAAGATCTTTCATTTCAAATAAGAAATTTCTTAGTTTCCTTAATAAGGTTCATATCATTACTAGCAAGCAAAATATCATCCACATATAATATAAGACCAAAATTATAAATTTACTCCCACTGAACTTATGGTATACTTAATATTTACCAAGATTTATTTCAAAACAAATGAAAGAATGACTTGGTTAAATTCTAAATACCATTAATGAGAAGTTTTACTTAAGTTCATAAATGAATTTCTCCATATAGATAGTTTCCTTAATGTCTCCATTAAGAAAAGTTTTCTCTAATATCCATTTAATGAAGCTTAAGATAAAAGGTGCTACTAGTGCCATAATGATCCTAAGGAGCTTTTAGAAGATACCGGAAAAGTGTTTCTTTCTTTATAATCAATACCTTTCTTATGAGTTAAAATCTTTAGCAACTGGGGCTTTATATCTTTCAACATTACTTTGTGAATCCTTTTAGGTCTTAGAGACCCATTTATAGGTTTCACATCCTTATGTAATGAAATAAGATCCCAAACGTTGTTATCTTTCAAAAGATTGTAACTCTTTATTAATGGCATTAATCTTCTTATGAGAATTAGGACTATTGATGGTTTTATGGAAGATAAATAGATTATCTCCCACTATACCTAAGTGTCCTTTATTCTCGATAAGATACACTTAATGAATATCCGGAATTGCATTCCTTCTTACTCTATTTGATCTCTACAAGGGCATCGGTTCTT
Organism: Campanula takesimana; assembly: GCA_026119855.1. Lineage (NCBI taxonomy): Eukaryota > Viridiplantae > Streptophyta > Magnoliopsida > Asterales > Campanulaceae > Campanula > Campanula takesimana. The sequence continues at coordinate 171,538 of JAOWBW010000677.1, forward strand.
ACTAATTTTGAGGTTGTTGAATTTCCTTCTTATGATCAACATTTCCATGTTGTTCAATATTTATAGGGAAATCATATTTATTTTGAATTGTATGTTCTTCTTGAATGTCAAGTTCAAAACTTGATATCCAATTGGAATTATGGGAAGTGGTATATAAATGGATTCCATACAAATGAATTCCTCTTCCTTTTCAAATTCAAAATTACTCCAAATTCTCCCACTAAATTCAACATCCTTAAAGAACCTAGCATTTCTCGATTTTCAAAATGTTCCAGTTTTCAGGTTGTAAAATTTATATATATCCCCTAGTTCTCTCGGCTTACCCAATGAATAACTACTAATAATCTTACGTCTAACTTGCCCTTAGTAGACTTATAAAGTCTATCCTTATGCTAGACAACCCCATAAATGAATATGATTTAAAGACGAATAAGGAACGCATCCTTAAATCATTAAGGGTTTATATTAGTAGCCTTAGAGGGAGCTTTAATGAGAATAAATGTTGCGGCTTTAACGTATCGCCCATAATGAGTGAGGTAGAGAAGTATAAAACATACTTATTACCATATCCTTAAGGATTTCAATATGTCTCTATTACAATATTCATGCTAGGCGTACCCGGCTCAATGTAGAGAGAGATAATCCCACACTCTTTCAAAATAGCTAGTAAAAAGGACCTAGACGTTGTTCCTTTTAATCATTCCAAACATGTATACACCATCATGAATGAACCTAATGTTCTTAATAGTCTTCAAATTTTATTTCCAACTTTGTCCTTATAAGACTTTTACAAAGTCCAAACTTAATGTTTTTATGAAGCAAATAAATGTATTCAAACTAAGAGTTAGTCATTTTTGAACATAATAACTATTGTTGACCTTTTCCATGAAGGAATAATTAATGGTCTACAAATATCCGAATGCATTAGTTCATTGAGACACTTGATGCTCTCGAGAATACTATAATGTTTGTAAATTTACTTTAAGGCATTTAATGCAAAAGTATTTTCCAAATTATCAAGTTTGTTTAAGATTTTCCTTTAACATAAGCTTATCAATTTTCCTCTTGGAAATATGACCCAAATGCCTATGCTTTAATAAAATATAAACTTTACTTGATAACTTTTGCTTTTTAGTTTTGGTTTCATTATTTAAGGGACACATTTATTGTTTGAATAAGTCAAGTAAATAAAGAACACTTGACAAAGTACTAGTACCAACAACCTTGGAATTTAAAATAAAGGTCACAAAAATGAACAAAATAACCTTTTTTATTCAATATTGTGATATATATATTAAATTCCGTCTAAATGACGGTACAATAAATGTATTATTCATACAAACAATACTTAGTACTTAACAATAACTGAAAAAGAGTCCTTATGCCTAAAACTTCAACCGGATTCCCAGCTCCCATATAGATGAATCTCTCATCTTCACTGGTTCTTCGGTAACGCAGGCAATCCTACACAAACATACTTATGTGAGTTGTTGCACCAAAATCAACCACCATGTATATGTAGGAATTGAAACCAAATTTAGCCTTAATACAAACAAGACCAAATGACATACCTTTCTTAGCACGCTAAGCGTGATACTTAGGGCAGTCGAACTTCATGTGTGTAAGGTCCTTGCAAAAGAAGCATTTATTTTCTTTATGATCATTGGATGATCCCTTACGCTTCTTTTTACTTGCAACCGCAATGTCCTTCCCTCTTCTCTTTGTCCCGTGAGAATAGGTAGATGCCAAACATCCCTCAATCATATCAAAGAATGTTTTAGCATCAATGTCCTTGGAGACACCGGTCAAAATGGTCTCCGGGACAACTATATTCATGATCATTAGGCTCACACGGTTGGAGCGTTTCCAGTTCTCCTCATTTAAGCAATCTTCTTGAGTGCTTTCACTAGAGAGAGGAAGAGGAAACGGTTCCCTTAATGCATGATCTATGTCCATATAGCCTAAGATCATCATCAATTTATTTTTTCAAGTTTTAAAATTAGTCCCATTTAGCATCGGTACTGTACTTATAGCAGTAATCATGGATGAAGCAATAAGTAAATCTGTTGGGTTTTGAGAACAAAAAAGAATGAAAACAAAAACATGAATAAGAAACTACAAAATGAAAAATGATTAATTATATCAACGAAATCCATCAATAAGACAATCAACATGACATCAAATCTAATCTTTGGATTGCGAGTTGACTCATAAATGATTGCCTTAGGTAACAAGTAATTTGAACTTATATTTTAATAAATACTTAATCTTCTTTGGGTCGACATAAGTATCTAAGAAAATATCCTAATGTTCATTTTATTTGTTACCACATGAATGCCTAAGTTTAGTCAAATATCAAGATCTTCTTTGGAAAATTCAAGTCATTCACATATTAACTTAAACATCCAACACTTTACAATTTTTGGGTTTAAATAACGTAAATCACTTAGGCGACAATATTATTTAAACATGAATAAAATTGTCAAAGCATATAATTAATCAACAAATTTTAAGGTTTGAAATAATTTATGGTTTTATTCCAAAAGGGAAAACAAATAGTGCAAAACTTTAAAAAAAAATCCAAAATCTGTGAATAGTGTCTGCTCGGCCGAGCATATAAAGTGCTCGGCCGAGCACTAAAGACTGAATGGTTTTGGCTTTATTAGGCAAGAAGTGCTCGGCCGAGGCTTATATGGTGCTCGGCCGAGCACCACTTTCAGAAACATATGCCTTTACGACATGCATAGCACCGATTCATGTGCTCGCCCGAGTCATATGAACTGCTCGGCCGAGCACTCCAAATTTCTGCACTTTCTGAATTTTGTTTAATAATTTCCCAAAACATGAAATGACAAGTAGATCCATATGGTATGTTCTTGACAACATAGACCATGATATATAGGGATAATCTTGTCCTTTTAAAACATAGAATCAAGTATGTAGATCCACACAATTATGGATAACACATAATTATGTTATTAGGGATAGTCAAACTTGAATCTTTTTATTTATGCAACAAAACCTTTCAAACCATTTTTTTACATTTAGATGATGATTATCAGTGCTCTATGAACGAATTAGAGTCCCTTAATCAACATCAAAACTTTATTATTCAACAGGAAAAATGAATCAAAATGAAAGCACAAACTTTTCTAAAAAAAACTCAAACTTAAACCAAAGATGAGCGGGGCTCTGATACCAATTGAAGGAACAATTTTAATCCCTGAATGCCACACTCACTTTAGAATAGGATTGAGGAAGAGATGAAGCGGAAGCGTTTAAGAACAATACCTGTTGAATCCATGGATGATGTAGGGAGAAATGAATAAGAAGAAGATGTAGGGAGAATGCTCTTCTAAATGATAAATGTCTTTCCTCTTTACTTCTTTAACACTTAATGAAGATTTATGGAGAGAGTACTAATGAATAATGGAGTAGTCTTAAGGGTTGATGGAATGCCCTTTATATAGTAGACTTGGTGACATTTCATTTAGGGACCACACCCTTTCAAGCTTTATGATAATAAATTACCCTTTTGCCCATCACAATTAGGTAATATATATCCATGAATTCTACACATTTCATTATAAACTATACTTTATAATAAACATTATAATCATAACTTTATGAATGGAAGTCTAAATGACTTGTGTTGCAAGCCATGTCCTTACAACATTTTGTAGGCATCTTTTGTAATTTTATTATTTCCCATTTTCAAGTAGAGTGTGGCGGATCCTTTATCGATACAACCAATAAAATATCGCCACCTCATTTTGTAAGCAAGATTTTGTGACCATATTTTGTGCGCCTAGCATTGCTCTTTTATATTTTAAAAAGGTGATGGATGAAATGAATCCTTACTCTGTATTTAGTTTGTGTGATTTAAGAAAACTTATTGGCTAGAGAAGCGGAAAGAATAATACTAGGGGCATAAAAAGTCACAAAATCTTGCTCACAAAATCTAAGGTGTAATGATTTTATTGGTGTTTTTAATTAGAGTGCGGCATGTCCATTATCGATGCAACCAATAAAATATCAAAATCTCATTTTATGAGTAAGATTTTGTGACCTTATTTTATGCCGCTAGCATTGCTCAAGCGGAAATGATTTTGCGCAGGTGCGTTATGATGATCGCATATTGCGAAACCCTGCATTAGATTTAAGGTAGCTAAGCCTAACCGTTTCCCTCTCCTCCCAATTACCCTATGCAATGCAAATGACTCTCTTTGGAAAGCGAAAAAAAAAAAAAAAAAACAAAAAAAACTTCATTAAAGAAACCAAAATTTTGACCCGTCCCATGAAACTAGTACGTTGGACTTACACACAGAAACAACAGGACAACTAATTCAACGAGTCAAAATCCTTTGTGTTTCGTGTACCTCTTCATGTGCCACAAGTAATCTAATGACTCACAGTTATTGAGATTGGTATTATTGTAATATTATTTAAACATGTGAATGGTTAAATTACTAATGATACATGGAGTGGCACACAAAAGTGGTACAAGAGATCTCAACTCCAATTCAACTCGAAAAATTGTCAAATACAACATGATACCAATTACCAATTCACAGAACATTCTAGCGTTTTACGGAGTACTTTTATTCGAACACATATAATATTGTTGACCCAAGTCAAGTCAAATGTCCATATCTATAGGGGAGATGCTAGGTGTACAAAAGAGCTCACAAAATGATGGATACAAAATGAGGTGACGATATTTTATTAGTTATAGTGGACCCGGCACACTCTAATTATAAATACCAATAAAATCTTGACACATCATTTTGTAGACCAAATTTTGTGGCACTTTTTTGTAACTTTATAATTAGAGTTGGTCTCCTGTAAAACGCGTTTTTTCTATTGGTTAGAAAAAAATGTGTTTTTCAAAACCTTATGGCTATCACTTTCAAAGGTTCTACCTATCAATCTCATATCCAGAAGACTTTATATTGATATCCAGAAGACTTAATACTGATATCCATGACCCTTCTGGCTATCACTTTCATAGGTTCTGGCTATCAATCTCATATCCAGAAGGCTTTATATTGATATCCAAAACCCTTCTGGCTATCACTTTAAAAAGGTTCTGGCTATCACTTTCAAAGGTTCTGGCTATCAATCTCATAACCAGAAAGTTTTATATTGATATCCAGAACCGTTGAGAAGTTCCGATTATTTAAAAAATGACACCGCGCATTTTTTTAAAGAAGTTCCACATATTTACAAAAATGACACCGCGTTTTTTTTAAAACACGTTTTTCCTAGGAGTTAGGAAAAACGCGTTTTTCCCAAGATTTTGTATTATAATTACCCTATCTATAGATATACTTCCTCCTCGGTCCGTAGTAATTAAATACGTGCAAATTGAAATAAATTTATATAATATGACAGCTAATTAGGTGTTGTAATTATAAAAATTAATGTAATAAAGAAAACGTGGGGCGAAAAATAATAAATGAATTATTATTGTCGGTTAGCAAGTTCGTCCAACTCATTAATGAAGTATATTTAAATTTTCATTTTAAAATAAAAAGTTTTTAATTCAACCCAGAAGATAAGAATAACTAATCTTTTTTTTTATTACGGGATAGAAAGAAATATAGGAAAACTTTGAATTGAATGAATAAAGAAAAGTCAGGAGAAAAACCAAGCGGCTAAAGCCCCCTGTTTTATCATTAACATTGACACGCACTAGTCAAAAAAAGTGTACCACTGTAAAATGTAATTAGGCAGACCCAAACCCATGCAAATAATCTGTGGGCTTGAAATTCTTCAACCTACAAACCATAACTCTATCCTCTCTCTCTCTATATATTCATCTATATTTACCTTTACTTATGCAATATATCGACAGAAATTTAGATAGTTTTTTTCTACACTCCAATCTACAATTTGCAGCAAGTATATTTGAAGCAAGACAACATATATCCTCAAATGGGGCGTTGGGTCAAACCAGAGGTCAGCCATTCCATACTTGTACTTTCATTTCACGGTGATAATTAATACTCTCTCTGTTCCTAAATGAGTGTCTAAATTTTATTTTAAGGAAAATCTGAAAATCGTAACTTTTTGTACAATTTGGTGGCAAAGTATATTTGAAGCAAGACAACATATAATCTTGTAATCCTCTATGCAAACACTTAGTTTTGCAAGTATAAAGAGACCGGTGAAAAAGTTTTCGAAAAAAAACATTTAGAGACAAAGTTATGTTAAAAAAAGACACTCATTTTGAGATAAAATTTTCTGAAAATGGACACTCATTTAGGGATTTAGGGACAGAGAGAGTAGTATTAACATGAAACAAAACAAAAACCTAGTGCACAGTACAGTACGTACGTGAGTTACCAATATTTTTACAAAATTTGGATTACAAATTGAATTGACATTTACTGATTGGATATTTAATTAATAAGTATTAAGGCTTACAAACCAAAGAGCTCTAGCTCAAGCGGTATCCGGGAATCCCGTTAGGGAGATTTGTATTAGCCTATTTATAGGCCTAGTTGTAGCCGTCATGGCCATTTGATGTAGCCTAAGGGCAATTTATCTATCATTAATGAAATAAAAACCCAATTTTTTTTTAAAAAAAAGTATTAGGGCTTACAATAATATTATCCAATCAATTTTTGTCAATTTATTTTGTGTCTAAAATTTTATGATTTTTTTTTTTTTTTTTTTTTTTGGTTATTTTTGTATTACTCTATTTTGTACTATTCGCTAACCTGTTGAGCTACAAACAAGTTATGCCATTTAGAATTTGTCGATATAAATGGGCCGGTACTATTTTATTTGGGCTGGCCCAATATCTTCTGAATTTAGACAAAATGAAGTAATCAATTAATCACGACTTTTTTTTTCAAAAAATGAAAAAAAATAAATAATAATAAAATAGCATTTGCAACAAAATGAGCTGAAAAGTAAATCACTGAAATTTGAAATGACAGGTATACCCTCTAATGGCGGCGATGATATTCGTCACCGGAATGTGCACGTTCCAGCTTACAAGGAACATGCTTCTCAACCCCGATGTCAGGTACCCACTACATTTTTGTTATTTCATGTAACCAAAAAATGCATCAAAAAATCAAAATTACTCTTTTGACACAAAACAACTTGCACTAATTTTTTTTTTAAAGTGTTTTATTGGTAAGTCTCATTAAAAAAATGTATATTTATTTACCGTTTTTATTCGCTCTACTCCACTTGTCATACTTGTACACTAAAATTATGAGTCTTACTTTTAAATCATCATACTCACTTTTTCAGTCACAATACTTTTAAATATATAAACTCTCTTTTTAATTCTAATTCTTGTGTATCTCTATTTTGAGAATATTAATAATTTTTTCGATCAGTGTCCATAATATATATCCTGCCTGGCTAGGCTAGCTAGCAGGAAATTAATTTGAATTTGAATTTGAATTTGAATTTGAATTTTAATGGATGATGAGATGCAGAATCAACAAAGCTCATCGTACGACGGCTGTGCTTGAGAATGAAGAGGAAGGAGAGAGATACGCGCAACATGGCCTTCGTAAATATCTTCGTACTCGTTCCCCCGAAATCATGCATTCCATCAACAGCTTCTTCTCCGACACCAAGTATGACGATTGATGGATATATATAAGCACTACCTACGCCACCAATTTAATTTAATTTGATTAACGATTTATTGATCATGTAATTTAAATATCAACGTCTGTTGGTACTATATTGTAATAAGAATGTTTTAAATTTCGCTGAAACGAGTATGTGGATCAGATCACATTAAACACTCTATCGGTTTAAAAATAAGTGTCACATTAAAATTTAATTTACATGAAATAAATTTTATGCAAAAAAAATAACTGATCGATACAAATGCTTCATACGTAAATATTTCAAAAACTTGATTACAACAAAATAATTTGGAATTTTTGTATGTTTGTTTCAATTAAACATTGATATAATTAATTTATCGGAAAGATGAAGTTTTTCATAGTCAGGTATAGAAAACTAAGTAGATTAGCGCCTACTCTACGCCAACTAAGTCAAAACAAAGAATGTAACATTTGACAAACTGGAAAAACAAATCTAGGATTTCCTATGTTCACATTTGCCATGTTGTTGCCAAACTGACACCTTAATTCGCTACCTGACATACATATATCGACCATGCTTCAACCTTTGTGATTTGTGTTGAGCTTTCAGAATTGTTAATTACAAAGTTAAGGACATAATATTAATATTACTTTCTTAATGTTATTTAGCCACTATTTTACTCTATACGCTGCAAATAACATTACATTGATGTTGTTTCCAGTTTGGGGATGGATTGTAGTATTCGTTCATAAGCATATCTCTAAAATAAACTCTAATTTTATCAAAACCAATTGTCACGGTCACTAGTGATTCATACAGTGGCGGTCCCAAGATTTTTTTACAAGCCACAAGGGGGAAAAAAAATTGCATAACTCATTTAAAGGGGCCAAAAATAAAAGCTAGTGCATTTATTTTTTTAAGTAAAGGGGGGCAATCAAAAATATTGCATTAATACCCCAATTTTTATTTTATTTTTTACAAAAATGCACTAATCAATTTATTTTTTAAAAAAAACAAAGGGGGGCCATTACCCCCCATACACAACATATTGGTCCGCCCCTGGATTCATACCTATATCATTTTGTTGAAACTAGATATTCAACTATCAAAATGTAAAGCAGTCGCAATATTAACGGTGAATCGTTTGTAATAAAATTGATGATCCCAAAAAGGTCAAAAGACAATTGTGATAAAGTTTGAGGTCCATCCCAAAACCAATTGAAGAGTGGCGGGCTTACGCGTGAACATATAATTGGGTGACGTGGGGCTAGATCATCATGGACCTGATACCATAATAATAAAGTCTGAGGTTCCATCCCAAAACCAATTGGCTATGGGAGGAGTGGCCCTGAATCTTTATATAATCAGACTTTGGCTAGTTAATTCCCGATGTGGGATAAATGCTCCTACAAATTGTGTCCATAAGATGGGATTGGACGGTAGAGTAATAGACTACAGTGTTGGCCTGAATTGACCAAAACGTATGGACTAGTTAATTGAAATATGTTGCTCAAACAAAAAAAAAATAATAATAATAAAATTAATTGAAATATGAACATATATGGATAGCAAAGAATTTAAAGAGCTAGGCCAAGTCATTATTCTTGGGTGGTGTCTTTTTTCCTAGTAAAGTTTAATTAGTCTTCCCAACTAAAAACAACAAAATAGAGACCGATTCGAGAGTCACAACATCTTTGTATGCTTAGAAAGAGACCGATGAAATCTTTATTTTCTATTCTTGCAATGCATTAAAAACAACTTTATCAGTTTAGAAAAAATCAAACTCTTTCATTTTATTTCCATCTCTTTCTCCTCCTCCATTAAATTTCCATCTTCATTTTCTAAGTCCAGGCTATATCCAACATGGGTTTACAGCGAAACTCGTTTCGGGTTCTGGTTCTGGTTCTGGTTCTGTTTAGAGTTGCGTCTGCTTGTTCAAACGGGACGTGCAAGGTCTGTCTTTTAATTCTCTACATCTTAATAATGATTAGCTGAACATAATTTGATGTACTGATTTTGTGAGTGTAGCTGCATGATGATTGTTCATCGGACGGAGATTGTTCGAGTGGGCTTTATTGCTTTTCATGTCCACAAGCATTTTTAGGGTCGGAATGTGTTCGATCAACCGCTACTAATCCTTTCAACCTCCTGGTCAGTTACTCTCCCCTTCTCTCTGCTAAATTCAATTGCTGTTCTAACTCTAATCATACTATCATTTTCGTAAATTTGATCTATATAGTGGTTTTGCACCATACAAAGTTTATTGAATTTGACAGAGCAAGTTTTGTTAACCAAGTCAAGGAATGGTAGTATGGCTTATGACTTTGTCTAATGTTCAAATTTCTGTGGTGCTCAATAACCCACGCATAACGCCCAATTATATAGTATACGACTAAAAAGAAACACAATATTCTAGAAAAAATATCAAATACAGTATTTGGCTATAGCCTATAGGGTCGGGTGATCGGGTCCTCGACTAAGGTTGCGTTTGATGCATCAAGCACTAGATGCTTGATGCTTAATAGAATGTAGGGTAGTTTGGAGGCAGGATGCATTTGATCACATTGAGCGCTAGATGTCGAGTGTTGAGTGAGGCTCTTATTCATTAAGCAAGGATAATGAATTCTCAATCATTAAGAGTGCGCTAGATGTCGAGTGTTGAGTGAGGCTCTTATTCATTAAGCAAGGATAATGAATTCTCAATCATTAAGAGGGTGTTGGACATATTCATGTTGGATGAAACTACCTGCAAATTACCCTACATTCTATTAAGCATCAAGTGCTTGATGCGTCAAATCAAACGCAACCTAAGTGTGATTAAAATTCAAAACATTATGGTAAATCAACTTTTACAACATCTTAGACACTTACGTATCCTGTTGCAATGTTATAGGGTTATAGCAACTGAATTTTTGTTTCATAATATTACGGAAAATTAATTTATCATGAAACTTTTTGGGGTCGTCGACATATACTCACTCCTATTTTAAACTCCAAAGTAAACCCAAAATTTGTCAATTTGATCACATTTTGACTATGCATTTGAAGAAAACGAGATTATCGTAATAAAAAACTATAAATTATTATTGAGACTACTACTAATGGTGGATCAATAATACTTTTTACAATTTCATTAGAAAAGGTTTTTTTTTTTTTTTATGCATTTAGCTTTTTTTTTTTTTTTTTTTTTTTTTTTGACGATGTTTACGCCAAGGAGGCGAGGAAAGGGATCGAACCCTAGATCCCACCCTCTAAATGAGACTCCATTTTAGTTAAAGTATAATTAAGTTGACAATTTTATTATAATTTTAAATGAGACTGAGGGAGTATTGAGATAGTGGGGAGGAAAAAAAAAGAAATTGTACTTGACTTATCTTTTGTATTCCACCACTAGATCCCACCCTCTAAACGAGACTCCATTTTTCAAAAGATTGTCTTCGTAGATGAGCATCAGTTTTTGTGACTTTTTTGTGTTTCTAGTATTATTCATTGCTAAATTCTTTTTTCAAATGATTATATGTCCTATAATTTTCCATTGCAATGAAAAAGTCACTAGTTAAGGGTATTTATGTACAAATGTTATTAAAAATACACAGATAGAGTATTTAGAAATGGATAACTAAGACATGATCATTTGAAAAAAGAATTTATAAGCTTTCTTCATACAACTTTTCCCCACTATAATCAGTAAAACCGTAGATCATATTTGATAAAGTCTGAGTTTCCATCTCAAAACCAATTGGGAACGGGAGGAGTAGCCCAAGATCTTTATATAGTTAATGCATGGCTAGTTAATTCCCGATGTGGGATAATTGTCTCTAACAATATTTACATGATCACTTCATATTTACCTATTAACATTTGCCCCCAAACAGAATAACACCCTCCCATTCAACAAGTATGCATTTTTGACAACCCACAACGCTTTCGCTATAGACGGGGAACAATCTCACACCGGAGTTCCAAGAGTTACCTTCACCAATCAAGAAGACAACATCACTCAGCAATTAAACGTACGCAATTTCTAAGCGATTATTCTTTCTCCTTCAAACATAGTATTTTTCCGTCCCATTTTGAGATTCATGTCTAGTATTTTATTTTGTAGAATGGGGTACGAGCCCTTATGCTTGATACCTATGATTTCGACAATGATATATGGATGTGCCATTCCTTTGGTGGCAAATGCCATGACTATACCGCCTTTGTAAGTTTCATTTCCGTCCATTTTTTTCCATTATTTCTTTGCGAAATCACTATAGATTCTAATATTGTATATATATTTTTTTTTGTTGATGGAATGTTAACATTAGTAGGAGCCAGCTATTGACACAATGAGGGAAATCGAAGCGTTCTTATCTGCAAATCCATCAGAAATCGTTACACTTATCCTTGAAGACTACGTTGAATCCCCAAACGGGTTGACAAATTTGTTCAATAACGCAGGGTTGATGAAGTATTGGTTCCCCTTGTCGAACATGCCCAAAATGGTCAAGATTGGCCACTTGTTAGCGACATGGTTAGTAAAAACCAGAGGCTCCTCGTTTTCACTTCTATAAGATCAAAGGAGGAAAGCGAAGGAATTGCTTACCAGTGGAATTACATGGTGGAAAACCAATGTAAGAAATACTCCCTCCGTCCCTTAATAAATATCTCGCGTTTTGACTTTTTTTTGTTCAACTTGATTGATCTTTGACATAAAACTTTTGAATGCAGATGGGGATGGGGGAATGAAGGCGGGGAGTTGTCCAAACAGAGAGGAGTCATCGGCGATGGATGATAAGAGTAAATCATTGGTGCTAGTAAACTTCTTTAGATCAGTTCCGGTGAAGGTATTAGCGTGTGGACAGAATTCAGGGGATTTAAGTGACATGGTTCAAACTTGCTATGGTGCATCTGGAAATCGATGGGCTAATTTTCTCGCGGTTGATTATTACAAGGTACTCATCAAAAATCATTATTATTTCATATATTTTGTCCATGATCAATTCAATTAATTGAATAGGAGAAGAAAATATAGGTTGGTTTTGATTGAGTAGTCTTGTGTTGATATAGAGGAGTGAGGGTGGAGGAGCATTCCAGGCGACGGACACACTAAATGGTGGGTTGCTGTGCGGCTGCAAGGACGTACATGGTTGTGTGGTAAGTCAGATAAATAAAAACTAGTCCATAAGGAGTATCAAGTTCTAAGAAACATTTTCTCCTTTCTTTTTTTTTTTTTAAAAAAAAAAGAAAAAAAATTCTCCTTCATTTTTTAGAGTAATTCTTTATTAAATGCGATTGAATTTTCGGGTTTCATAAAATGAGGTGGGTAATTGTTTTGTGAGTTCATCGGTTTAAAAGAAAGCCATTCTAAATTGTTAGCCCATCAACTGGTGATGATGGGCATAAGGGCAAACCCGTCCGGCCCGGCCCTTATTTTTCACTAACCCGCGGGTTAACGGGCTTGGGCCCGCCCGTGGTGTGTGAGCCCACGGGCTGGACCCGCTTCTTCAATGTTTGTTAGGCCCGCCCGTCGGCCCTTGGGTTTAACCCAAAGGGCTTGAACGGTTTTTTTTTTTTTTTTTTTTTTTAATCTGGAAAAATACAGAATTTTATAAAAAAAAATGTTTAAAAATATTAAAGACTTAAAAATTTAATTTATAATTTAGTAAAAATATAAGTAGCCTTGATTCCTTTAATAATATTAGTATGTTATTAAAGAAAATAAAAATAGTCAAAAAAGTTTATAATTGTAATGAATAAATTTTTTAAAATATAAACATACTCCATTTTGAAAAATTATACCCCCTCCGTCTCAAAATAGATGTCGTTTTGGAGTGTTTCACACATATTAAGAAATATCATTAATGCATGTGAAGAAGTCCCAAATACCCCTAAAATAATTCAACTACCTGGGTAATTAAATGGTTAGGTAAGAGATAGTTTACTATCATTATTAAGGGTATAATTGGTATAGAGCACTAAAAAAGCTTTGAAAATAATGAAACGACAAGTATTTTGAGACAAAAATTAACCCCCGAAACGACATCTATTTTGAGACGGATGGAGTAATAATTAAGGCAAGTTTTGGATTTTGAAAGTGGGTAAAAAATTAATTATTATAAAAGTGGGTAAAAACTTTCCATTTATGGATTTTGCAATTTCTATGGGACGCCCAAAAAGGCAAGTTTTGCATTTTCAAGCGGGACGGAGGGAGTACATTTTTTTTTTTACCTGGCTAAAATGCGGGCCGACGGGCACGGGCCATCTCACGGGTTTAAGCCCGCGGGCTAAGCCCGGCCCGTTACACTTTTTGGACGCTCCGGCCCGCCCGTCAAATACAAGGGCCAAGGGCCCGGGTTTGGGCTAAGGGCTCACGGGTTAAGGGTTTGGCGGGCAAGGGCCGACGGGCCCACGGCCTTCGGCCCGAAATGCCCATCTCCACCATTAACCAACCCTTTCACTGTACCCCTTCGTCCAATAATGTGGGTATAAATATAATATTTATTTAATTATGTTAATAAAATTAAATAACAAGTTTTGTGTTTTTATTATATGATAATAAAATTAAATGAAAGTTACTATTCAAACTTATTTTTATAATATTAAAAAACTAAAGTGGAACATCATTTCAGTAACAGAGTAAGGCTCCGTTTGTTTTCCGGAAAACATCTTCCGGAAAACATTTTCCGCATTTTCAGATGTTTGTTAAGCACCGGAAAATGGTTTTCCCCCTTTTCTAAGGAAAACGTTTTCCTTACCTCAGCTAAGGAAAACATTTTCCGGAAAATAATGATGACACAAAATTATTTTTGAACACCTCCGCCTCGCCCCTTTCCCACACCACCCATCTCACCCCCACCCCTAACACTCCCCCCCCACCCCCGCAAAAAAAAAAAAAAAAAAAAAAAAAAAAAAAAAAAACTTCTTTTCACTCATATTAAAATTATTTTTGAACACCTCGCCCACCACCCACTCTACCCCACCACCCACCCACCCTCAAAAAAGAAACTTTCTTTTCACACACATTAAAATTATTTTTGAACACCTCCCCCCACCCCTACTACCCACTCACCCACCAACCTCCACCCCCACCCTACCCCACCATCCACCCACCCTCATAAAAGAAACTTTCTTTTCACACACATTAAAATTATTTTTGAACACCTCCCCCACTCCCACTCCCACCTCACCCCTACCCCACCACCTCCCCTACCCGATCCCAACACCACCCATCCCACCTCCATTCAAATTTTTTCTCATAATAATTTTTTTCTCATATTAAATTATTTTTTGCTCATGAAAATATTTTCTGGAAAACATTTTCCATAGATTTACCAAACAACCAAAAACATGTTTATGTCATTTTCCGGAAAATGTTTTCCTCCAAACAAACGGAGCCTAAAAGTTTTTTCATCTGAACTTTGCTAGAATAGCAAAGTTCTGAAAAAATTATCGATGTTCACCAACACCCTTTTTATTATTAATACAAAGTAATACAAAATTATTATTATCGTAACGTACTTTTCAATTTTGTTTCAAACTATGCAATGTATTACAATGTACGTTACATTGTTTGAAACAAAATTGACAAGTACGTTATATTAAGTGGTGACTTTATAATACAATGCAATGATTGTAAAAAAACATGAAAGTACATTGCCTAATTTAGCCGATTACACCCATAATAATATTATAATTATACTTCATTTGTCTCATACTCCCTTCGTCCCATAACTGTGTGGACAAATTGTCATTTTGGGTGTCCCATTGATAAGTTATAATTTCTTAAAAGGGAAAATGACAAATAAGGGTTTGAAGTTTGGGGGTCGTTCGTAGAAAGGGATCCGATGTTCTAAAACTCGCAAATCAGGGTCTAAAGTTGATGACAACTAGCAATTAAATTAAAGGTTTTTTAACAGAAAAGTTAGATTTTTCAGTTAAATCCACATGTGTCGTGCACATGTGGACCTAACTGAAATAAAAGTAAATCTGTAAGGGGTAAAATGACAATTTAAAACTTTAAAGGACTAAAAATAATTTTTTTTACTAGCACATATAAAATTCACTAAATTAATTTTTTCTTGAAAATATATTCCGCTAAACCATTTTTTTAAAACTAATTTTACTTAATTTTATATTATTTGTGAAAAATACTTTACTAAATTAATATTTTTGAAATAATATTTAACTAATTTTTGTTTGGGGATAAATATTACACTAAATTAATCTAGCATAAAATAAAAAAACTCGGAAATTATATCTCTCCTCTTTCATTAACCAAAATTATCTACCCTCAAATTTAATTATACATCACATTTTTTTTTGCTTATGATTCATAAGATGGCGGGTGACGTGGGTTTACATAAGAGAAAGAGGGGAGATATAAATTCATAAACAATAATAATAATAATAAAAAAACTAATTTAGGAAAAAAGTTAAAATTTATTTTTTTGTAAAAAAGTCAAGTGAAATTATTTTTCAAAAAACTAATTTCACTAATTGAATGCAATATATTCAAAATTTTGATTTTAGAATAAATTAATTTAGTGCAATATTTTCTCAAAAATGTAATTTAGTGAATTTATTTTCTTGGAAAAACTAATTTTCTAAAATATTGTTTCTAAAGAAAATAAAAAAATTGTCAAGTTAATAATTTTTACCAAAAATAATTTAGTGAATTTAAAAAATATTAATTTTGCGATTCATACATGTATTTGTTAAAATTTTACTTTTAGTAACTTTAAAACATTCGTTTGACCCCTTACTAGTAAAACGAATTTCAGTTTAGTCTACATGTGCCATGCACATGTTGATTTAACAGAAAAATCTAACTTTTTCGTCAATAAGCCATTAATTGCTAGTTTTCATCTACTTTGGACCCTTATTTGCGAGTTTTAGAACATCAGATCCTTTTCTACGAACGACTCCCCCAAACTTTAGACCCTTATTTGTCATATGCCCTTCTTAAAATGGTACTCCCTCCGTCCCGGACTAAGGTTCTTAGTTTGACTTTACACGGAGAATAAGAAAAAATAAATGTTGTGAGTATGAAAAAGTAAGTAAGAGAAAGTAGGAGAGATAAAGTGGGTAGGGAGTTTTTGGTGTGAGAATGACAAGTGGGTCCCATGGTCTATTTTA
The DNA here is from genome assembly GCA_026119855.1 of Campanula takesimana. Taxonomy (NCBI): domain Eukaryota; kingdom Viridiplantae; phylum Streptophyta; class Magnoliopsida; order Asterales; family Campanulaceae; genus Campanula; species Campanula takesimana. The sequence goes on from JAOWBW010000677.1 coordinate 188,242, forward strand.
GGTAATAAAGCAACCTTAGTCTGAGACAAACCAAAAAGGAAAGTAAGAAACTTAGTCTGGGACAGAGGGAGTAAGAATCTTTACTATTCATCCCACTAATTATCTCTCATACTTTACTTTTATACTCACAACACCAATCAACCTACTATTTCCTACCCAACTTTTCACTTTTCACTTTTCACACTCACAACAACTACTCACTACTATTCATCCCTTAATTCCCGTGCAAAACTGATTTTGTCCACATTGTTATGGGACGGAGGGAGTAATAAATATCACATTTGATTTATCCATATTTTTAAGAAATGTTGTAAATTGTTTATACAATGGTAAATTACATTATGATTATTTTTGTAAAAGGGAGTAATTTTCTTCAATCATACTAATTTTATTTTATTTTATTTTATTTTATTTTTAGAGTGGAGGTAGCTGCACTCCCTGATGAACACTACACTAAACAGGAAAGAGAAGAGAAGAGAAGAGAAGAAAGGAAGTGCTCATCTTAAGTATAGACTTCCAAAAATCTTATAGAGGAACTCTTTCTTTGACTATGACTGATTGAATGAGATAATACAACTTTCTACTTTCATATTCTTGAAACTTAGCCACCTCAATCCATAACTGAAATCTTTTAGCTACTGTAAAGTTTTGAGAAAATTTTAAGTTACTCCGTAATAAATGTCGCTTGTAACATAACGTCTTTAAGGTGCTTTACTTGCTTGTGTGTTGCTTGTATAATGGCAAAATTATAGTTCGATTATTTTCAAATTAAAAAAATATGACATTTATTTTGAGCAAAAAAAAAAGAGACATTTATCATAGGACGGTAAAAATACACCTTTGAAACATTTTTGAGCGTCTATTTTGTAGCGACCCCAAAACCCGTCCCTATTTATTTTATATTTTTGGGGGATTTTAATTTGACATTATGTGTGCATTTTATGTGTTGGATCATATTTTATGATTTGCCTATCTTACTTGATTATTTGTGTTATTTACTTAGTAATAATAATGGTTAAAGGAGTTAAATGATTAAGTTGAAACTTTAGGGTCCTTGTTGAAAATATAAGTTAAGGGGCTTAAGTGTTGAATTTGAAAGTCTAGTGACCAAAATGTAGTTTTGGGGTAAAATTTGTAATATAACTTGCTTACTTTCTCTCCCACTGTGCTCATTCATTTTCCCAGAACTTTCCTCTACGTTTCCTTAGGGTTAAGAAAGAAAAGGTAAGTTCAACCCATTTCAATTTAATTCTTTTTATTTACTTATCCGTTTTAAAAACTAATTATATAAAAATGACCAGGGCGTTGAATAGGTCATTTCTACCCGAACAAAACTTATTTCAGCGATACTTTTTCCGGAAATAAGTAAGTTACTAATTCCCCTTTAAATGTTAAAATGGTCATATATGTTATACTTGATACCTGTAATTGTTATTTTGTGATTTGGGTAATATTTGTTATACTTGTAATTTTGGGACAAAGGGAGTATTTAGTATGTTGGTTTGGTTGGATTTAAAGTAGTATTAAAGTTGTTTTGAGACTGATTTTGTAGTCTTAGTAAAGTTATAAATGTTAAGTGTTGTATTTTGGGACGGTGAAACGAAAGGAGTATAAATCATTTGGTTTTGACCTGTCGAGTGTGTTGGGCGGCCGCCCAAAAGGGGCGTGCGGCCGCACACTTATCTGGAAGATTTTGTTCTTGGTAAAGCAGAATGTGTGCGACCGCACACCCTGTTTTGGGCGGCCGCACACTTTCCCTGAATCTTATAGTTGGTTGAGGTAAGGTATAGAAGATTAACTTTGGTTTAATCCTTGGGATATTGTCTAGGACCAATATATGAGTGTCCTGTGATATTGTCATGGTTAATAAAAAGGGTGTTCAAGTGTGTGCAAGAATGTATTGTGACCTTGAATTATGTTGTTGTAGACTCTTTGTGAGTGATCTTTTATGTGCATCTTTTAATGTGTTTGGCTTGGTTCCTTATTTTAGAATCGTTGCCCCGGTTGTTGTTGTTTAGCAAGTATTCATTACTGTGCTCTTTGTGGAAAGTCCAGCTGGTCTTGTTGTGGAGTCAGGCAATGGGAGAATTATAGTGGTACAAGAATGTTCACTATAAGGTTTTCCATTGGTACCTTGTGTCAGGCGGTGGGAGAATTATAGTGGCACACAAGCCAAGTTCACTATAAGGTGTCCACTGTGCCTTCTCTGTTTCCCTAGTCCAGATTGACCTTGGATGGGATAAATCGCTCCCTTTGGTGAGCATTTGTATTATGACTTTGTGTCATATTTCCCCATTGTTACTTGGGTTCTTATGATTATGGTTTGGTTTTTGGGATCCCGTCTTCAGCTATTTATGCTGCTCAGATGGTTTTCTCAGTTGGTTTTCCCAGATGGTATTCTCAGACAGTTATGTTATTGGGTAAACCTTGGCTTGGTATCCACCGGAGTGTGGCCTATGTGGTAATTGTGGTATATGAGTTGATTTTGCCTCTCATACTATGTGCTATGTGATTGCTATGATACTATTCTTTATGATTATTAGTTTAGCATGAAACGTAGCTGCATTTTAGTAGCTTACTGAGATTTATTCTCACCCTTTATTTGTTTACTGTTTTAGATAAAGGCGGGTCTAGGGGATAGTGTTGGTAGTGGTGCCCTAGGCACGTTTAATAAACGTTGTAATTGTTATCATTTATTTCATATCAATAAAGAGATGTTTTGATTGTTATTATTGTTCATGTTTACTTATAATAATCGCCGTCCCTAGTACTTGTTAAGCACTAGTATAAATGCTAAATGATCATGGGATGATCATGTTAGATTTATGGGTACTTGTTTGGAACAAGGTACTGGACATGACCCGCTGTATGAGATTTATGTCATGGTCTATGTCATACATATATCTCATATTAGTTATGTCATTTGAATCCTTAGACATGAAGTTATTATAGTCTTCCACTTGATGAACATTGTGTTTGACATATTCAAACGCTACCTTAACACGGTAGTTATAAAGGGTATGATTGGCATAATCGGATTCCCGTTGGGAAGAATAATATGCTAAATGGATTTGTCCCTCCACGGAGAGATGTCAAGCTTGGGCCCCTCGAAGGAATGATGTTGATGAAATGTTCGGCCGGACTCAAATGGATTGATTGGATCAATAGCATTTGAATTATCAACATATTCGGAATCGAGAAAGTATTGAACAAGACAAGTTGACTGTTTGACCATGACTTGTGTTCAATGACATCGAGGATAAAAGGATTGTGACATATTCTAAAGGAATGCAAACTTGTATCTAGTTATACTATTTGGGTAGGTATGACGGTTTGCTAGACCTAATCATATCTTATGGGATCATGTTTGAGCCCATTGCCAACTTAGTATAATCCTAGAGGGTCACACACAATAGAACGAATCTTAAATAAGAGGACTATATTGGAATTTAGGGTCGAATGACCTCAAAGGAATTTCTGAATGAATTCTGGGCTTCCTGGTCAACCAAGCGGGCGCTTGGGTTGAATCAGGCGGGCGCCTGAATTAATTCTGAAAGACCCGGACCTTCTGATCAAATGAGCGGGCGCCTGGGTCGGACCAGGCGGGCGCCCGGTATGCCGACAGAAGAATTCCTAATTCGATTAGGAAAGGTTTTTGGCACAAGTTACCTATTTGGAATAGGTCTTAATTGTGTATAAAAACCTCAATTCGGCCAGACCATCCTAATGAGTGCTTTTGTGAGTCTCAAAGAGTTTGAGAGAGATTTTATTTTGTTCTAAGATATCATTGATTGAAGAACAAAATAATTCACAAATAAATTCCATATAGTTCTTTATTAAAATTGTGAAAGTGTGTTTCATAATTATTGGTCTAGCAACCAAGATCAAGGAGCCTCTTGATATTCGTTCGACGTGTGGACACCGCTAGAGGGTGAATTTTATCATCTACAAAGTTCGTGATTTTGTCCGTGATAAAGCTTCAAGTTTCTCCACCAAGATCGAAGAAAACTTTGATAGTCATCAAGGGTTAGTTTTTCATTTATTCATTATGTTGTATTTGATTTAATCATATGAACGGATCCATGGCTTTGGGTTTCTTAAAATTTTAATTGCTATATTCCGCTGCGCATGTTACTTGGAAACCCAACAGTGGTATCAGAGCCCCGTTCATGTTGATTAATTCAATACTTGGATCATGTTATGTGTATATAAATTATTTATGTGCCTTGCATGATATGAATATTGGAATATATGATGTTTATGTGATTTGTGATTTTATGTGGCTTATTGTTTTGCAACTTTAATCGCACGATTCAATCGCAATAAAAATTATGGTGGATTCTGAATTATTTCGATTATTGATTTTGATCAGATCAAAGTTTTAATAATCGGGGAAAAATAATTTTGAGACAAAATTTTCGAACTTTAAAATTCTGTACCATTCTGACCAAACAGGCGCTCGCTCGCTAGGTAGCAGGCGGCCGCTTGATTCAGCCGCGCGCTTGGTCATAACCAGGCGGGCGCTCGCTCGGCAGAATATGTTCTGATTTTGGTTAAAATCTAAATATGGAATTTTCGATAAATTCAACAAAACCAGTAACAGAACCACTCCAGACTTGCTGATCTGGAATGGGTTTTGGGTAGTTGGTTCGTGTGTGGATTTTGGGGTTTGATTTTCCTATTTGTTTTTGTCTTGTGATTCCTAGATTGGTTCAAGTTTTGAATGGCTAATCTGCGTTCATCGAGATTGTGTTTCCCAAAATTGATCGCAATCAAAGTTTCAAAGATAAAACGAAGTTAGAATTATGAAGAGTTCATAATTGCTAAAATTGAGAAACAAAGTTCTTGATTCAATGATTGGAGATCCATGTGGAATTGCGAATGCAATTGGCCTACGTTCATCGAGACCATCTATTGCTTAGTTTCGGCCACATGGACTACTTTCTTAGTTTCTTGAATTAGTGCGGGATTGTGGTTGCCTAATGGCTTAGTTCGACCGCACTTCTTGTTGTCTTGATTTGGAGATAATAACCGAAGTTGAAATAGTCTCATCCTCATAATTATAGAGAAACTAATGACACATAAATATCATGCTTAAATTAATGGAGATTAATTTAGTGGCTAAACTTGATGTGTAACATATTTATATTATGTTCTCATAAATGTGTTATATGCTATATGTGATGAACCTTCAAAGAAAGTTTTAAGTCCTTCTTTGCCATGCCATGATTAAAACACTTGTTTATCCATGGGTAATCTTGATGTGGGTTCGCCTCCGCGAGGTGCATTAATCTTATTCATGTATGAGCAAGATGAGGTTCATTAATTTAATGTGGGCTTGCCTCCGTAAGGTGCATTAAATTGAATGGTTCCTATGCGTTTAAAATGGTTGGACTTAATTAGGCGTCAAAACAGTTTTGGGCCTAGGCAAAAGATGAGATTAAACATGCTTTTTGAAATTGGATTTCTCAAAGAATCTCATAAAAGGATCTAAGAATCATATAGGATATGATTGACATGATTGTCTACCTAATTAATTTAGTTTTGAGCGGTCCACCTCCGTGGACTCAAAAGTTAAATTAAAGTTGGATCTTAGCCCAATTAAATTATATTATACATTGGATGTATATGAAGGTTATATAATTTAGTGGGAGTATTTTGTTTGAAAAATACATTATTTATCTCTTTATGAAAACCGGTACTTATTAAATTTGGAAATTTTGCATATTTGTAGATAATGACTAATAACACTCAATCAATGTCATTGCGATCGATCCTTGAGAAGGATAATCTCGAAGAGAATGGTACTAACTTTATGGATTGGATCCGTAACATAAGAATCGTTCTTAGGCAAGAAGATAAGTTGTACATTCTTGATGGGCCTCTCCCTGCTGAACCACCGCCTACTGCCCCTAGGGCAGAAAGAGATAATTACAAGAAACATCGTAATGATTCTAGAGATGTAAGTTGTCTCATGCTTGCTGCTATGTGTTCAAAACTCCAACAAAGTTTTGGAACATTTTGGAAGCCTATGAGATAGGCGTGGAGTTGAGAACCATGTTTCAAGAGCAAGCTAGGCAAAAGAGGTACAAGACCATTGTTGCATTCACTACTTGCAAAATGAATGAAGGGCAACAAGTGAGTCCTCACTTTCTTAAAATGAAAGGTTATGTAGAGCACCTTGAGAAACTTGGCTATCCAATCCCATTGGAGCTAGCCACGGATCTCATTCTTAATTCATTGCCTAAAAGTTATAATCAGTTTGTGATGAATTATAACATGCATGGAATGGATAAGAATCTCTCTGAGTTGCATGGGATGCTCAAAACTGCAGAGATGAAAATTGTGGAGAAAGGTTCTCCCGTGCTCTTGGTCATGATGGGAAGAAGGCTAGTGCCGAAGGAAAGGGTAAGGCAAAAGTTGTCAAACCCAAAATAAGCAAGGCAAAGGTTGCCAAGGCTTCTGAGGCAAAACTGATTCACAAAAGGATGCAATCTGTTTCCATTGTCAAGAAATTGGTCATTGGAACGTAATTACAAGGCTTTCTTGGAAGAGCAAAAGAAGAAGAAGGGCAGTAAGGCTGCGTCGACTTCAGGTATCTATATGATAGATATTCTCCTTTCTACCACTGATTCCTGGGTATTGGATACCGGATGTGGTTCTCACATTTGTCTAAATGTGCAGGGACTAAAGAATAGGAGACTGCTTAAAGAAGGTGAAGTAGATCTACGCGTGGGAATGGAGCAAGAGTTGCTGCATTAGCCGTAGGGACTTATGAAGTCACTTTACCTTTCGGATTAATTCTTGTTTTGAACAATTGTTATTATGTTCCGGATTTAAGCAGAAATATTATTTCAATTTCTTGTTTGGATAATGAAGGTTTTAAGTTTCTTATTGAGAATAAGAAATTTTCTATTTATTTAAATGATGTGCTTTATGGTATTGCTAATTCATTTAATGGCCTTTATATCTTGGATGTCAAGAATGAAAATAATGACAATGTCTATCATGTAAATAAGAAATCTAAACCTAATGATGTAAATCATACTTATTTGTGGCATTGCCGTCTTGGTCATATTAATGAGAAGCGTATCTCAAAACTCCATGGGGACGGACTTTTGGGTTCATGTGACTTAGAGTCATTTGATACTTGTGAGTCGTGTCTTCTTGGAAAAATGACTAAGACACCTTTTACCAAGTTGGGTGAAAGGGCAAGCGACTTATTGGGGTTGATACATTCCGATGTATGCGGACTATTAAGTAGCAATGCTAGGGGAGGATTTCAATACTTCATAACCTTCACTGATGATTATAGTAGATTTTGGTATGTTTACCTAATGAAACATAAAAGTGAAGCATTTGAGATATTTAGAATATTTTAAAATGAAGTAGAAAAACAACTTGGCAAAAGTATAAAGGCACTTCGATCAGATTGAGGTGGTGAATACTTAAAGAATTGTGGAATAGTTTCACAATTGACTCCACCTGGAACACCACAATGGAATGGTGTGTCCGAGAGGAGGAATCGGACTTTGTTAGACATGGTTCGATCAATGATGAGTCAAGTTGATCTTCCAATATCTTTTTGGGGTTATACCCTAGAAACCGCTGCTTTCACACTAAATCGTGTTCCAACTAAATCGGTTCAAAAGACTCCATATGAGATGTGGAGCGGAAAGAAGCCTTGTCTGTCTTTCATGAAGATCTGGGGTTGCGAAGCTTTTGTCAAAAGACTTGTCTCAAACAAACTTGCACACAAATCTGATAAATGTATTTTCGTGGGATATCCTAAGGAAACTAGAGGATATTACTTTTACAACCGTGAGGACAACAAAGTGTTTGTTGCCCGAACTGGTGTCTTTCTAGAGAAAGAGTTTCTCTCCAAAGAAATCAGTGGAGTAAAATAAATCTTGAAGAAATTCGAGACCCAGAAAATAACATTAAACCAATAGTGGAACAAGAACAAGAACCACAAGGAGTTGTGGAACCTGTTCAAAATACACAAGCAACTCGCAGATCTAGTAGGTTACGATCTGAGCCCGAGAGATATGGATTTCTCGTAACGGATAGTAATGAGGTAGAAATCATTGAGAATGATGAACCGTCAACCTACCAAGAGGCGATGTCTTCTCCTGATTCGGACAAGTGGCTTGGAGCCATGGAATCCGAATTGCAATCCATGAAAGACAATCAAGTTTGGAATTTGATTGATGCGCCCGAAGGTGTAAAACCATAGGATGCAAATGGGTCTTCAAGAAGAAGACTGACATGGATGGGAAGGTGCATACTTACAAAGCTAAGCTTGTAGCGAAGGGATATAGGCAAGTTCATGGTATTGACTATGATGAGACCTTTTCACCCGTAGCAATGATCAAGTCTATAAGAATTTTGCTTGCCATTGCTGCATATCATGACTATGAAATATGGCAGATGGACGTCAAAACCGCTTTCCTGAATGGAAAACTCCAAGAGGATGTGTATATGACACAACCAGAAGGTTTTGAACAAGATTCTAAGGTATGCAAATTGCAGAGATCCATCTATGGATTGAAGCAAGCTTCAAGGAGTTGGAATCTCCGTTTTGATGAATCGGTCAAAGAGTTTGGATTCATCAAGAACGAAGATGAGCCTTGTGTATACAAGAAGATTAGTAGGAGCATAGTGCTATTCCTTATTTTATACGTGGATGACATATTGCTCATTGGAAACGACATTCCTACACTTCAGTCTGTGAAGACTTGATTAGGAAAGTGCTTCGCAATGAAGGATATGGGTGAAGCCGCATATATACTTGGCATTAAGATCTATAGAGATAGATCAAGGAGGCTACTTGGTTTAAGCCAAAGTACATACATTGACAAGGTCATTAGAAGATTCTGTATGGAAAATTCTAAGAGAGGCACCTTGCCCGTGTTACATGGAGTTTCTCTAAGCAAGACTCAATGTCCTAAGACAAACGATGAGCGTGAGAAAATGAATGATGTTCCATATGCTTCGTCAATTGGGTCCATCATGTATGCCATGATTTGTACTAGGCCGGATGTATCTTATGTTTTGAGCATGACAAGTAGATACCAATCTGACCCGGCGAAAATCACTGGATAGCTGTAAAAGCGATTCTTAAGTACTTGAGAAGAACTAAAGATTCGTTTTGGTCTATGGAGGAATGGAAGATGATCTTGTGGTAAATGCTTACAGGGATGCAAGCTTCCAGACCGACAAAGATGATAGTCGATCGCAATCGGGTTTGTGTTTATGTTAAATGGTGGAGCTGTAAGCTGGAAGAGTTCCAAGCAAAGTACAACCGCTGATTCTACAACAGAAGCTGAGTATATTGCTGCATCGGATGCTGCAAAGGAAGCTGTTTGGATTAAGAAGTTCATTACTGAACTTGAAGTGGTTCCTAGCATTGCTAATCCAATAGACCTTTATTGCGATAATAATGGTGCTATTGCTCAAGCAAGGAACCCAGAGCACATCAGAAATCCAAACACATACTTAGGCGTTTTCATATCATTCGAGAAATCGTTGATAGGGGAGACGTAAATATATGCAGAGTACCTACTGATGACAATGTTGCGGACCCGCTAACAAAGGGACTTCCACAAGCTAAACATGATGGTCATGTTAGGTCCATGGGTATTAGATACATGGGAGATTGGGCCTAGGGCAAGTGGGAGATTGTTGGTAGTGGTGCCCTAGGCACGTTTAATAAACGTTTGTAATTGTTATCATTTATTTCATATCAATAAAGAGATGTTTGATTATTATTATTGTTCATGTTTACTTATAATAATCTCCATCCCTAGTACTTGTTAAGCACTAGTATAAATGCTAAATGATCATGGGATGATCATGTTAGATTTATGGGTACTTGTTTGGAACAAGGTACTGGACATGACCCGCTGTATGAGATTTATGTCATGGTCTATGTCATACATATATCTCATATTAGTTATGTCATTTGAATCCTTAGACATGAAGTTATTATAGTCTTCCACTTGATGAACATTGTGTTTGACATATTCAAACGCTACCTTAACACGGTAGTTATAAAGGGTATGATTGGCATAATCGGATTCCCGTTGGGAAGAATAATAAGCTAAATGGATTTGTCCCTCCACGGATAGATGTCAAGCTGGGCCCCTCGAAGGAATGATGTTGATGAAATGTTCGGCCGGACTCAAATGGATTGATTGGATCAATAGCATTTGAATTATCAACATATTCGGAATCGAGAAAGTATTGAACAAGACAAGTTGACTGTTTGACCATGACTTGTGTTCAATGACATCGTGGACAAAAGGATTGTGACATATTCTAAAGGAATGCGAACTTGTATCTAGTTATACTATTTGGGTAGGTATGACGGTTTGCTAGAACCTAATCATATCTTATGGGATCATGTTTGAGCCCATTGCCAACTTAGTATAATCCTAGAGGGTCACACACAATAGAACGAATCTTAAATAAGAGGACTATATTGGAATTTAGGGTCGAAGGACCTCAAAGGAATTTCTGAATGAATTCTGGGCTTCCTGGTCAACCAAGCGGGCGCTTGGGTTGAACCAGGCGGGCGCCTGAATTAATTCTGAAAGACCCGGACCTTCTGATCAAATGAGCGGGCGCCTGGGTCGGACCAGGCGGGCGCCCGATATGCCGACAGAAGAATTCCTAATTCGATTAGGAAAGGTTTTTGGCACAAGTTACCTATTTGGAATAGGTCTTAATTGTGTATAAAAACCTCAATTCGGCCAGACCATCCTAATGAGTGCTTTTGTGAGTCTCAAAGAGTTTGAGAGAGATTTTATTTTGTTCTAAGATATCATTGATTGAGGAACAAAATAATTCACAAATAAATTCCATATAGTTCTTTATTAAAATTGTGAAAGTGTGTTCATAATTATTGGTCTAGCAACCAAGATCAAGAGCCTCTTGATATTCGTTCGACGTGTGGACACCGCTAGAGGGTGAATTTTATCATCTACAAAGTTCGTGATTTTGTCCGTGATAAAGCTTCAAGTTTCTCCACCAAGATCGAAGAAAACTTTGATAGTCATCAAGGTTTAGTTTTTCCTTTATTCATTATGTTGTATTTGATTTAATCATATGAACGGATCCATGGCTTTGGGTTTCTTAAAATTTTAATTGCTATATTCCGCTGCGCATGTTACTTGGAAACCCAACAGATAGGACACTTGGCACGGGAGGACGTTGGAGTGATAAGAGTTGTGACTTGTTTTGTTAAGGTTACATTATGTAAATGTAAAACCTTTTGGGTAGAGTACCCGTACTTTCTATTGTCACACCTATTTTGGATCATGTTGGTGTATGTACATTTGTTTAAAAGTTTGTAAGCCTTCGGGCTAAGTACTTTCGTTGTGAAAGTTGGTTGTAAAGTATGTTTAAAGTTAGATGAAGTCTTTGAACTTAAAGTGTGATTATGTTTCAAGGAATGTTCGAAGCAGCAATGAAAACTTTAAATTATCAGAGGCAAGAGAGGGAAGAGGTACCACCAAGATATGGCCTAGAACAGTTTCTGAAAATGAAGCATATGGAGTATGATGGAGAGCCTGATGTATTTAAGACTGAAAGGTGGACTGAATCAATGGAAAAGATCTTTGATGCTTTGAGATGTTCTGGGGAAGATCAAGTCAGGTTTGCTACCTATAAGCTGAATGGAGCTGCCGAGCATTGGTGGAAAGCTTTGAAAACTAAATGGGATGAGACTCATGTACCTTATACTTGGGAGAATTTTCTGGAAAAGTTTAAAGAACACTTCATTCCCCGGGTAGATCAAGACAGGAAAGAAATGGAGTTTCTTAGCTTGGAGCAAGGTTCTATGTCAGTTGCTCAGTATTCAGCTAAATTTTCAGAGTTGTCCAGGTATTGTATTCACTTAGTGGCAACTGAGGAGAGAAAGGCTACGAGGTTTGTGAAAGGTTTGAAAACTGTTATTAGAACTCAGCTAGTATCCCACAAGTTGCAAGATTTTCAAGATGCAGTTGATCGAGCCTACCAGGTGGAGCATGATATTGAGGAACATAAGAAGAAAATGGAGTTGTTAGGCGCAGGGAAGCAAGTTAGGCAACAACAACAACGTTGTGATAATAGAGGAAATCAAAGTGGTTCTTCACAATTCAAAGGGTCTTTTCAAAGACAGTCAGGTAATAGAAATCAAAGTAACACTTTAGGGAGTCAGAGCATAGGAGTCTGTAATTATTGTCAGAAAGAAGGGCATTCAGAAGAAAGATGTTGGAAGAAACAGGGCAAATGTTTGAATTGTGGTCAGTTGGGTCATTTTCGGAGGGATTGCCCTAAGTTTAAGATGCAGGCATCGGGGAGTGTAGTTGGGTCTTCTCAGGTCCAGAAGAGGGATTCTTCAGGAAAGCCTAAGGTTTAGGGTCGTGTCTTTGCCATTTCTCAACAACAGGCTTCAGATTCTTCTAATGTGATAGGAGGTATTATTTCTGTGTCTAGTTTGAGGGCACGTACACTTATAGACCCTGGCCCATCGCATCTTATGTGTCTGTGCATTTTGCTTCTCGATTGCATTTATCTTCTGAATCTCTACCTTATGTGTTAGAGGTGTCTACTCCTATAGGGGAGTGTTTGGTGACCAATGAGGTGTTGCATTCTTGTGATGTGCATATACGTGAGCATGTTTTACCTGCTGATTTAGTTATCTTACCATTACAAGATTTTGATATTATCTTGGGTATGGATTGGTTGGGTAAATATCATGCGTCTGTTGATTGCGCTAAAAAAGTGGTCACATTTTCTATCCCTAATGTTCCTAAATTTACTTTTGAAACTGTTCCCTGGGGTAGAGAGATTCGAATTATTTCTTATGTGAAGGCTAGAAAGTTGTTGAACCGTGGTTGTGCGGGGTATTTGGCTAGTGTTTTGGATACTACTAAAAGGGTTCCTGATATTGAGGATGTTCCTATTGTTAAAGAATTTTCAGATGTATTTTCTTCTGAGTATGCTATGCCTCCTGACCGGGAAATCGAGTTTTGTATTGACTTACTTCCAGGTACGGCTCCTATATCTGAGGCACCTTACAGAATGGCCCCAGCGGAATTGAAAGAGTTGAAGGTTCAGTTGCAAGAGCTACTTGATCGAGGATTCATTCGTCCTAGTGTATCCCCGTGGGGAGCTCCAGTATTATTTGTCAAAAAGAAAGATGGGTCCTTGAGATTGTGTATTGATTACAGAAAGCTGAATCAGGTAACTATAAAGAACAAATATCCGCTTACTCATATTGATGATTTATTTGATCAACTTCAAGGGTCGGTTGTCTTTTCAAAAGTTGACTTGAGGAGTGGGTACCACAAGTTGAAAATCCGTTCTGAAGACATTTCTAAAACTGCTTTTCGTAGTAGATATGGTCATTATGAGTTTCTTGTTATGCCTTTCGGGTTGACTAATGCTCCGGCTGTTTTTATGGATATGATGAATAGGGTCTTTAAACCTTATCTTGATTCCTTCGTGGTTGTATTTATTGATGATATTCTTGTTTATTCCAAATCCCGGGAGGAGAATGCACAACATTTACGAATGGTTTTATCTATTCTTCGTGAGAAGCAGTTGTTTGCTAAATTCAGTAAGTGTTTTTTTTGGCTCGATGAAGTATCTTTTCTTGGGCACATGATTTCTAATAAAGGTATATCAGTTGATCCATCCAAAGTTGAGGCTATTGTGAATTGGAAGAGGCCAGAATCAGTTACAGAAATTTGAAGCTTCTTGGGATTAGCTGGGTACTACAGAAGGTTCATTAAGGGATTTTCTAAGATTGCAACTCCCTTGACTCAGTTGGCTCGAAAGAATGTTCCTTATGTGTGGGATGAAAAATGTCAAGTTAGCTTTGAAGAGTTGAAGAATAGATTGACTACAGCTCCTATTCTTGCCCTACCTAATGGTAATGATGATTTGGTAATATATAGTGAAGCTTCTAAAGAAGGCTTCAGGTGTGTATTAATGCAAAATGGAAGGGTGATTGCATATGCTTCGAGGAAGTTGACTCCGAGTGAGCAGAATTATCCTACCCATGACATGGAGCTTGCAGCTATTGTCTTTGCGTTGCACAAGTGGAAACATTATCTTTATGGAGCAAAGTTTGAGATTTTCACAGATCATCAGAGTTTGAAGTATCTTTTGTCCCAGAAAGAGTTGAATAATAGACAACGAAGATGGATGGAGCTGTTGAAGGATTATGATTGCACCATTTCTTATCATCCGGGCAAGGCAAATGTGGTAGCTGATGCTATTAGCCGGAAGTCTTATGTAGCTTCATTGATGGTGCGGGAATGGAAGATGTTGGAGGATGCTCGAGATTGGAGTCCTTATGAATCAAAACATGGAGCTATTTTTGCGAACATTCGAGTATTACCAATTTTAGTTCAACAAATAAAGGAAGCTCAGAAGGATGACCCGGAGTTGGTAAAGATTATGGATAAAATCAAAGATGGTAAATTTGAGGATTTCTCCTCAGTTCTGAAGGGGTATGACTTTCAGAGGTCGATTGTGTGTGCCTAATGTTGATGGGATTAAACTTCAAGTTCTTGATGAATGCCATAAATCGAGGTATACTATTCATCCCGGGAGTACTAAAATGTATCAGAATTTGAAGCACCACTTTTGGTGGAATAATATGAAGAGGGAAATAGCGGATTATGTATCCAAGTGTTTAACATGTCAACAAGTTAAAGCTGAACATCAAAGGCCCGCAGGATTGCTTCAACCGTTAGAGATTCCGGAATGGAAGTGGGAACATGTTACTATGGATTTTGTGACAGGGTTACCTCGTACTCGAAGAAGGTTTGATGCAGTTTGGGTGATTGTTGATAGATTGACAAAGTCTTCTCATTTTCTACCTATTGAGATTAGTTATTCTATGGAAAGTCTTGCAACCTTGTACATTAATGAGATCGTGAGGTTACATGGAGTTCCAGTGAGCATTGTGTCTGATCGTGACCCTAGATTCACATCTCGGTTTTGGCAAGCATTTCAGAAGGCTTTGGGTTCAGAATTAAGATTTAGTACAGCTTTTCATCCTCAAACAGATGGTCAGTCAGAAAGAACCATTCAGATTCTTGAGGACATGTTGAGGGCTTGTTCAGTTGATTTTGCAGATTCTTGGATATTCATTTGCCTCTCGTAGAGTTTGCTTATAATAACTGTTTTCAGTCCAGTATTGGGATGGCTCCTTATGAATCCTTGTATGGGAGGAAATGTCGATCTCCTATCTGTTGGGATGAAGTGGGAGAAGCCAAGATTTGGGGTGTTCAGATGGTTAATGATTCAGTTAAGAAGGTTAAACTTATTCGGGATCGTTTGAGTACTGCCCAGAGTAGACAGAAAATCTATGCCGATCATCGAAGGCGAGACCTTGAGTTCGAAAAAGGTGACTTTGTGTTTCTGAAGGTTTCCCCTAAGGTTGGTATTCGAAGATATGGAAAGAAAGGAAAGCTTGCTCCGAGGTATATTGGTCCATTTGAGATTCTTGGAAGAGTGGGAGATCGGGCTTATCGTCTTGCATTACCTCCTTCTCTTGATAAGATCCATAATGTGTTTCATATCTCTATACTTCAGTAGTATGTGTATGATCCTTCTCATGTTTTATCTAAGGTACCCGAGGATATTGAGCCGAGTATGTCTTATGAGGAGCATCCAGTCCAAGTGATTGATTCTAAAGTCCAAGATTTGAGAAATAAGAGTATTCCTCTTGTTCGAGTTGTGTGGAGGAACCATAATGTGGAAGAATCAACTTGGGAACTTCGGGAGGAGATCGAGAGAAAGTACCCTTGGTTGTTTGAGGCCTCGGTAAGTAACCCTAAAATTCGGGAAGAATTTTCTTTAAGGGGAGTGATTGTAGCGACCCCAAAACCCGTCCCTATTTATTTTATATTTTTGGGGGATTTTAATTTGACATTATGTGTGCATTTTATGTGTTGCATCATATTTTATGATTTTCCCATCTTACTTGATTATTTGTGTTATTTACTTAGTAATAATAATGGTTAAAGGAGTTAAATGATTAAGTTGAAACTTTAGGGTCCTTGTTGAAAATATAAGTAAGGGGCTTAAGTGTTGAATTTGAAAGTCTAGTGACCAAAATGTAGTTTTGGGGTAAAATTTGTAATATAACTTGCTTACTTTCTCTCCCTCTGTGCTCATTCATTTTCCCAGAACTTTCCTCTACGTTTCCTTAAGGTTAAGAAAGAAAAGGTAAGTTCAACCATTTCGATTAATTCTTTTTATTTACTTATCCGTTTTAAAAAACTAATTATATAAAATGATCAGGGCGTTGAATAGGTCATTTCTACCCGAACAAAACTTATTTCAGCGATACTTTTTCCGGAAATAGGTAAGTTACTAATTCCCTTTTAAATGTTAAAATGGTCATATATGTTATACTTGATACTTGATACTTGTAATTGTTATTTTGTGATTTGGGTAATATTTATTATACTTGTAATTTTGGGACAAAGGGAGTATTTAGTATGTTGGTTTAGTTGGGTTTAAAGTAGTATTAAAGTTGTTTTGAGACTGATTTTGTAGTCTTAGTAAAGTTATAAATGTTAAGTGTTGTATTTTGGGACGGTGAAACGAAAGGAGTATAAATCATTTGGTTTTGTCCTGTCGAGTGTGTTGGGCGGCCGCCCAAAAGGGGCGTGCGGCCGCACACTTATCTGGAAGATTTTGTTCTTGGTAAAGCAGAATGTGTGCGACCGCACACCCTGTTTTGGGCGGCCGCACACTTTCCCCTGAATCTTATAGTTTGGTTGAGGTAAGGTATAGAAGATTAACTTTGGTTTAATTCTTGGGATATTGTCTAGGACCAATATATGAGTGTCCTGGGATATTGTCATGGTTAATAAAAAGGGTGTTCAAGTGTGTGCAAGAATGTATTGTGACCTTGAATCATGTTGTTGTAGACTCTTTGTGAGTGATCTTTTATGTGCATCTTTTCATGTGTTTGACTTGGTTCCTTATTTTAGAATCATTGCCCCGGTTGTTGTTGTTTAGCAAGTATTCATTACTGTACTCTTTATGGAAAGTCCAGCTGGTCTTGTTGTCGAGTCAGGCAATGGGAGAATTATAGTGGTACAAGTATGTTCACAATAAGGTTTTCCATTGGTACCTTGTGTCAGGCAGTGGGAGAATTATAGTGGCACACAAGCCAAGTTCACTATAAGGTGTCCACTGTGCCTTCTCTGTTTCCCCAATCCAGATTGGCTTTGGATGGGATAAATCGCTCCCTTTGGTGAGCATTTGGATTATGACTTTGTGTCATATTTCCCCATTGTTACTTGGGTTCTTATGGTTATGGTTTGGTTTTTCGGGATCCCGGCTTCAGCTATTTATGCTGCTCAGATGGTTTTCTCAGTTGGTTTTCCCTGATGGTATCTCAGACAGTTATGTTATTGGGTAAACCTTGGCTTGGTATCCACCGG